>VUQK01038046.1:0-14415 GCA_015106715.1 Bujurquina vittata | reverse complement strand
TTTACTCAAATTTCGTACGAGCCACAGCTGCCACCTATCAGTAGATCCTGACACCAGTGAAGGCAAGGGAGAGAATCACCCAAGGCTAAGCCTGAGCCTTTTTATCTAGTTGGAGGCACCACCAGATAATTAGTCACAGGTGTGCCACAACACAGCCTAATTAGGCAAACACCAGCAGGGAGGGAGAGAGGAAGAGAAGGCAAACCAGCCCGGTCACACTAATAAACACCTTCATTTACAACTTGCATTTTGTGTTTACTTGTGTTGTCCTTGACTATTGTTTAAATTGGTTTGATGTTCTGAAACACTTAAGTGTGACAAACGTGCAAAAAAACAGGAAATGAGGAAGGGGGCAAACACTTTTTCACACCACTGTACATGTCATAGACCAAATAAAGGGAGCTCACATACCTGTTTGAATAAACAAAAAAAAAACAAAAAAACAGTACAGCAGCTTTAACATCAGGCCTCCTCATGCACACCTTTGAGAGAGACAGAGCACCAGCAAACTGCATGAGAAATTGTCTGCATGCTCCTGTAGCCTAGCTAAAGATCGGCACAATAGCATGTCTTAATAAAGTGCAGTAATCAACAGAAAAATACAACGGTTAACATTACAAACATTCAACAACATTATAACGTGGTCTGTATGCATAACAAGCAAGTTTTGAATAACTTTTTAACACTTTCACTGCATTTAACTCGTCCGTAACCAGAAGCATGAGCGTGACCCTACCTCTCCTCAGCAGCACCTGCAGGCTGCAGCGACTGACTGGAGAGGCCCGAGCCCACAGGAAGTGACCAGCACATAAGGTCAGAGGTCTCTCAAAAAATAAAACTCCCAAAATAAAAATACAGAAAGCAAATACATATCCATGAAAAAATAACACAACCACACAACAGAGGATGGTGAAATACAAGTTAATCTTAAATTTTTAAACACACCCATTACACACAGAAGTCCAATAACAAAACACCACTCGGGCTCAGATCAGGCAGGCTGTTCCTCCCAATCACGCCTCTCTGGCTCTCACTCATTATCCACATGAGCATTGAAGTCTCCAAGCAGGACGATGTAGTCACCAGATGGAGCACCCTTGAGCACCCCTCCCAGTGACTCTTAAGAAGGCTGGGTACTCTGAACTGTCATTTGTCACGTAAGTGCAAACAACAGTCAGGACCCGGAGATGCAGGAAAGCAACCCTCTTGTCTACCGGTGAAAACTCCAATGTACAGCAGAGAGGATACAAGAATGCCCACCCCAGCTCGCCACCTCTCACTGAGGGCAGCTCCAGTCCTGCCCCTCTCCAGGAGAATGGTTCCAGATCCCAGGCCATGCATTAAGATGATCCCAACTATATCAGCCTCATGCACTAGCTCAGGCTCCTTCCCTAACCCTAACCCAGTGGTTCTCAAATCCAGGCCTCGTGCCCCCCTGCCCTGCAGGTTTTAGACGTGTCTCTGACCCAACACACCTGAATCAAATGGCTGAATTACCTCCTCAGTATGCAGTCAGGTTCTCCATAGTCCAGAGTCCTGCTAATGACTTCTATATTTGACTTAGGTGTGTTGGATCAGAGATACATCTAAAACCTGCAGGGCAGGGGGGAATGAGGCCTGGATTTGAGAACCACTGCCCTAACCCATTAAAAGCTTTATTGGGAAACAGCTGCAGGTCCTTCATCAACCACCTGTAAGTGAAGAAAAGAGAACTTTGTAGCTGCTCCATCCACCGCTGTTTGTTTCACACAGAAAAAATAATGCAGTAAGGAAGTTAAAATATGCAGATGAATTGTGAATACAAAAAAGTATCTGTAATCAGATTGATTAATTAATGGAATAATTAATAGTTGCAACCCCTTTTTGCTGTATGCATTCACTATACTGTATGAATAATCTCCAACTCCTGTAACATTTAGTTGATGAGGACTGTCAGTCTAGCTGGCTCAGAGGCTGCTGCTCACACAGCTTGCATTGTATTTTTTGTTAAAATGTTAAAATATTTATAGGGTTAATTTTCAAAGGGCAATCCTTTTTTATACACCAGTTTAAATTTAGTTCTACTTTACATTCAAAAGAGTTAATGCAAACCAACCCATTTGTGGTATATTTAATTCTCTGACCCAATGAGAATCAATAAGAAAATTGATAAGCAATTGAATCGATAAGTGATATTGATAATGGAATCGGAATCGCTAAATTCTGATCAATTCCCATCCCGACTTGTACACCTCAGATTTTCAGTATAACAGAGAGTTTTGTCATCTACAGAATTTTTCTGATGATGTATCAGTGGTGGACAGGAGACTGAGTACAGAGAACTGATAGAGCGCTTTGCAGAGTGGTGTGGAAACAACCATCTCCTTCTGAATGTTAGTAAGACAAAGGAGATGGTAGTGGATTTTAGGAAGATGTCTACTGCATCAAATACTGTGTCCAGTGGAGTGGTGAAAAGTTACAGATACCTGGAAGTTGACTTGGACAACAGACTGGACTGGAGATGTCATACGGAAGCTGCATACAGGAAGGGACAGAGTAGACTATACTACTTGAGGAAGCTTAGGTCCTTTGTGTGTACAGCAAGATGATGCACATCTTCTACAAGTCTGTTGGGAAGTGTTATCAGAGCCAGAGACCTAAAGAGACTCAACAAACTCTTAAAGAAGGCCGGATCCATTCTTGGAAGTGCTCTAGAGCCCTTGGAGCTGACTGTGGTGAAAAGACTGCTGCTCAAATTGATAAAAATAATAGATAACACAATTCACCCTTTGCATGAGAAAACAGAGGAGTGTGTTCAGTGAGAGGCTTTTACAGCTTTGCTGCACTAAGGGCTGCTACAGGAAATAATTCCTGCCTACTGCAATAACTCTATATAATAACTCATCCCTGTCTGGATAAAGAGGTTTCATATACCTATAATGAAATTGCTCACTGCACATGGTACAGTGTCTATGAATGATCGTTGTAGTATTCCGCTTAAATATGTATATATGGATATATGGGGATTTTTATTTTTATAGTTTTTATAGATTTTTTAGTTTTTATATTTATTTTTATTGTGATTATGTGTACTGCTGCTGTGCAACACAGGAATTTTCCCTTGGGGATGAATAAAGTATATCTATCTATGTTTTATAAATAAAAAGAAATGTGTACTATAAATATACAGATGTGTATTGTGGCTGAATGTTATAAAAACATCACAATATGTTGTAAATATTTAGCTATACCGTATAAATACACAAGAAATCATTAAACATTTATTGGGGTGCTGCATATTTTATATTTCAAACCAAAGAAGATTAAGTAAAACAGTCAAAACATTTAATTATAGATCTGCTGGTTCTAATAAAAAATCCATCACAGTTTTTTTTCCTGAAAAATACCGTTTTAACTTCCCAGCCCAAACAAGACACAGTTTCTTAGATCTGTAAACACGAGTCCGTTAGATGGTTGGTCCAGCTTTTATTTCCTGTCTAAGTTGAAGATTTCTTGGCTTTCAGTGAGGATGAACTCCACAATCTGGTTCTGGTACACCATGTTGACTGCCATGTTTCCTGCATCCAGCTCAGGCCACATTAGCGTTGGCCCAAATACAATGCCGATGCCCTGAGTGGACATCAGGTTCTTCTTGGAAAAGGCCAGAACTCTGTAAGACCCAAAAGGAACGTACAAAGTTCAAGATGGTTTTTAAATAACTGTAAATCTAAAAGCTAATAAAGCATTAAACACTGTGATTTACCCATTCTGAGTTTAAAGGAGCCCAAAGCCCTGGAGAAAAGCATGGTCATACTTATAAAAGCACAGTTAATTTAGTTTTGTTCTATGACTATTAATAATAAACTTAAAAAAAATCTACAGTTAAAAAAAAACTACTTAACATATTTAAACTTATTTTTGCCCCATCAGATTGAAGTCTGTGCTCACTGATCAATTTGACTGATTTAAAGTACTACATGCGTGATTTTGCTCTACTATAAATTCTTATGGTGACAGCAACCTCCTGTGATGGTGCAAGTTAACTTGTTCATAAAGTAACATGTGCAGCGGTTTTATTTCACAGTTTATATACTGTTAATGGTCTTCATAGGTGAGGCTCAGGTGTGTGTTGGATTACTTGTGCAGGTGGCTGAAAAGCAGCTTCATGGTGTCATGGTTGGGTTTGGGCAGTTGCTGTATGAGTTTCTTCACAGCCTGAACCTTTTGTTTAGGATCTTTGATCTCTGTTAAAACAAATAACAGCAGCATTAGTTGAACATTTGTGTTCTTAATTTAAGTGTAAACATTTTTGAACCTAGAAACATTTTTGAAAAAGTACTTTCACCCTAAAACTTAGTGTCAAAACATTCTGGGGGGATAAATAACCTTATCCACGTACAAATCCACCAAGAGCAGCACACAAATAAAAGTCATTTTAAAAACCAACTAAAAATCATCACAAACTGGGAATTTCTAATGAAGGTAGTTTTTACTCACTGATGGCCTCCACAAAAGGCTGGAAGACCCTGAATGGGAATAGTGGCTCCGGCAGCTCACGGAAAAACATCTTGAGGGCTCCAGTGACAACATGGACATCCTCCCACTGACTGTGGTCCAGGTCCAGGTCCTCCTCTGTGGGTCAGTCATGGAAATATTACTAAGCAGAATTTTGTGAAGCTAAGTTGAGTTGAAGTCAGATCAGATTGTTGAACTGGTTTTAAAGTTATGTTATGTATTGCTAACAAAGTAAACTTGTGCTGCAAGCACTTTTTTTGATGGGAGGATGGCTCATTGACATAAACGACTAGATGTGTCTGTAAATTGAACTTTTTAATTAAATCCCGTTTTATTTTTGTAATCTGCTTTGTTCGACTCTTCCCCCCCATCTGTACATTTTATTGTTACTCCCCCAGATTTCTTTGGGGAATATAACAGTTATGTTAATAAATTGTAACAATGTTTATATGTTATGTATTTTCATAAATGTAAAAGGAAATTAATTGAGGAATTTAGTTAAATTTTACAGTTTAAAAAAAAGAAAAAAGTTGAACTGTGTTGAATTGACCTTCATCAACAAGGAAGCGCAGTTTCTGGATAGTGGCCAGATTTCCACTGACTCTATAGATCCCGTCAGCATCCATGCCTGCAAAGATAAACACATTTATAAAATAAAAACAAAAAAAAACTATATACAGTGGGGAAAAAAAGTATTTGATACATTGCAGATTTTGCATTTTCAATGACCTACAGAGACTACGGTCTCAAAGATCAACGTTAGTACCACACTATGCTATCATAGATTAAAATCCTGCAGGGCATGTGAGGTCCCCCTTCTCATGCCAGCAAATGTCCAGGCCCATGTGAAGTTCCCCAGTGACCTTCTGGATGATCCAGAGGAACCATGGGAGAAGGTCATATGGTCAGACAAGACTAAAATAGAGCTTCTTGGTATCAACTCCACTCACTGTGTTTGGAGGATGAAGAAGGAGGATTCCAACCCCAAGAACACCGTCCCAACCGTGAAGCATGGGGGTGGAAACATCATACTTTGGGGTGCTCTTCTGCAAAGGGGACAGGATGACTACACCATATTGAAGGGAGGATGGATGGGGTCATGTATGGCCAGCTTTTGGCGAACAACCTCCTTCCTGTCATGGTCCTAGGCCGTGTGCCCAGCATTTTGTGTTTAGTTCTGTTTAGGTTCTGTTTCACTGAGTTCTCATTTACGTTCCAGATTTTTTGTTTTTGATTATTCATTTTTTTTGTCCTGTTATTAGTTATTGTTTACATATTGATCTCCTAGTTCCTTTTGTTCCTGTCTCCCCTGCTTCTCATGTCTCTGGTCTTATGCACTTTTGTTGTGTTTGTTTCCTGTGTGTCAGGTCTGCGTTTTTATCTCCATCTATTTGTGCTTGGTGTTTAGTTTTGCTTCCTCTTGTCTCATCAGTTTATTATGTTCAGTTGTGCCCCTGACCTGTTGTTCCCTGATTACCTTGTGTGTGTATTCAAGTCCTCAGTCTGTATCTGTTCCTTGTCGCATCACTGTCATTAATCCCTCTGCTGTGTGTCTTCCCATCTGCACTGTCTTTTAGTTCTGGCACCTGTCCAGCCCAGTGTAGTTGTGTTTAAGTTTCGGTTTTGTCTGCTGAGTCCTGTTTTCCGTGCCCAACCTCCCCAGCCACACAGCATACGTGACACTTCCCTCAGTAAGAGCACTCAAGAGGTGTTGTGGCTGGGTTTTCCAGCATGACAGTGACCCCAAACAGCCAGGGCAGCTAAGGAGCAGTTCCATTGGAAGGATTTCAAACTCCTGGAGTGGCTGAGCCAGTCTCCAGACCTGAACCCAATAGAAAATCTTTGGAGGGAGCGGAAACTCTGAAACCTGAAAGATGTGGAGAAGATCTGTGAGGATGCATGGGCCAAAATCCTGCTACAGTGTGTGCAGACTTGGTCAAGAGCTACAGGAAAGGTCTGAGCTCTGTGACTGCAAACAAAGGTTTCTGAACCAAATATTAAGTTCTGTTTTTCTGTTGTATCAAAATTAATTCATATAATAAAATGCTAATTAATTATTTAAAAATCATACGTCATTTTCTAGGTCTTCTTTTTAGATTCTGTCTCTCACAGTTGAAGTGTACCTACTGTATGATAAAAAAAATTACAGACCTCTCCGTTCTTTGTAGGTGCACCAAATAATGATTTTCCTCACTGTATTTTTTTTTTTTTTTATAAAACCTGAGGTCATTCAGTAAACCATAAGTACTGGATCCATATGTACTGCTCTTTGCTGGTTGATTGCACTCAGACTGGTCTTGGGAAACAGAAACTAAACATATCTACCTATGTCTCTGCTCCATGTACAGTAATTTCTGTATCTATTTGATCTATTGTTTTAGTCTCCAGTGAAAGTGGTTCAGCTTCAGTAAATGTACCTCGTTTCTCGACAGCATCCACACAGATCCGAACGAACTTTGGTACTGTGGTCCCTTCACGCTCGCAGAGAGTTGACAGATGGCAGCCAAACACTCGATCTGAGACAGATGTTAAAAAATGATTCTGTTAATTATATTTTCACCATTATTTCAGTTTCAGTGATTGATGGTTGACCACTAAAGGGTTGTAATTCCGGACTGTAAGTTGTGGTCGTGGTACTTATGTGGGAACTTAACTGCAGCTAGTAGGAAAACAAGGCCGGACATCGGTATGTCTTTTTATCAATTTTACTGAACAAACGGCACTATAAAACACAACTCTACACTGTTGTTATTGTTTTTCTTCTTCTTCTTCGGTAAATGTCATTCTGGATCAAAACATGTAACACAAATGCCACCTTGTGGACTGAAGTGCAATAACATGTAAATCCAATCATGTTCAAACTGAACGTATCCTTTTAACTAATAAAATGAAAACTATGAACTGTAACTTATGAATTAATAACAACAAAATAAGGATACAACAACTTAAGCATCTTAGCTAGTGCTACAGAAGAGGAGCAAGCATAAATGGAGTATTGTGTGGTGTCAGGTAATTTTAAATGCAACCTTTCTAAATATTCAACAAATATTAGCAAACACAAACTGTTTATGCACATTTTGTCATGCAGTGTGTCCGCTAGCTAAAGATCCAGCAGCTTTTTTCCAAAATGAGAAAGAAGTTCACTCAGAGATGGAGAAAGATGTAAGAAAGAGGACAGGAGAGGAAGAAGAGAGGTTAGATTTAAAGGTAAGGACTGCAAAACAAACTGAGGAATGCTAACTTTGTGTAATTCAAAGATTGTAAGAAAATACTGCAGTTCAGTGCAGGATAAACAGGTTAGTGTGCTGTACTGTATTTACAGTAAAGTGTTGGACTTGGTGCATAGTGTCTAAATTCATGGTCCACAAAAGCATGGTGAGTTTGGTTACATCAATGTAGCAGAGATTAATTTTAATTTAAGCTGATGATGCTTAGATTCATTCACTGAATTCAACATTTATGCAACCTGTATACTGTCAGTATAAAGAGAGTATAAACAGTATAATGTCAGTGTAAGCAAAGGAAATCAGCCAAGAAGCACAGGTCAACTGATCACACCAAGAAAATTTACAGGAGCTCACAAAAGAAAGTTGTGATTCTTTTACCCACTCTAAGCCACTACAGCTGATCTTAGGGTTCCCCACCAGCTGAATCTGGCTGTAACTCCTGCTTACACTCATCTTTGTGTTTAGGTAATGAGGCAAAATCACCCTCTATAATCTAGGACAACAGAAAATAGAGCTGTTTTTAAATGTTTAAATTCCCTTTCACTACATGACATATTCAAGCTGAGTAAGTTTATTATGATTAAAATTTAGACTGGAATAATGTTGTATTCTCAAGTAATATTATTATATTAATGTAGCAGGTTCAGTTACCTTTACACAAAAATAGCTGGTAGAAACATCCTCCAAAGAACTACTATTACTTTCTTACTTTGAGTACATTTCAGAGCCTTTTACATGAGTAAAGAAGTTGAATGAGTACATCAACTTTTACCAGAGTATTTTTAATATAAGTATTTGTACTTCTAATTAAGTAAAGAATGTCTGCAATTTTGCCACCTCTGAAAATCACTTCACAGTCACAAAGATAATGTTAACCTTGTTTTACAGTTTCTTTAAACAGCTTCTATAAAAGGTAAAATACTGTATATAAAACCAAAATGTCAGTTTATTGCTGAAACCTCTCTAACCTGCTGTTGGCACAAACTTTATCCAAACCCTGGTACTTAAAGCAACGTAAATATGTGAAGAATGACTAGAAACCTTTGATGAGGCCTTTCTCCTGCAGTGTCTTCATGGATGGACGTCTGATGATGAATTTCTTCAGCCTGTTTTTCACTCCATTCTTGTCTGCGCTATCTGAGGTGCTATGTTTGAGTTTTGAGCTGCCAAACATGTCTACAGAAAAAAGTTAAACAGGATATAGATAAAGCTGAAGTGTTACGTTTTCAGGCGTTATGAAAAATGTAAACAAAAACAGAAAATCTCTTATGCAACTAAATAATAATAATAATAATAATAAGCCCATATCTAGCTCATTTTGAATTTGATGGCAGCAATACATCTCAAAGTTGTTAAGGGGAAACAAAAGGCTGGATGAGTCAGTGGGACTAAAAAAAAAAAAACAGCTAGAGGAAAATCTTCAACTAATCTGATTAACTGGCAGCAGGTCGGTAACATGATTGAACATAAAACGAGCATCTTTTCCACTAGTACCTACTCAAATCCACTTGACTCGGTTTTTAGGGTTTTCCATTAGGTGGTAGTACCTGATACCTGGTATGTTTTAGTACCTACTCAGCTGTAATGTTAACAGAATTCATGCCACTGATTAGCCATGGAGTGACATGACTAGATAAGTCATGACAGCGACTCAAGATGGCACTGGTTGACTGCCGCCATGACTGCTCTGAATACACTTTTGCTCTTTGATCTATTTTTTTTTTGTCTTCTTACGTTCTTTAAATTACTTCCCCCCTCACCATGCCACAAATTACATACAGCAGGAACACTCTCATTGGTATTGCTCAACCCAAAAATCACCAAAATCCATTTTAAATTCCACATCCACATTCCACGTCAGTGAGATCCTGAGGAAGAACAAAGGACACGCCGCGAGGCAACAACCTCGAGGCAACAACCTCGAGGTAAGCGAGCCAGCATCAGGAACAGGCTTAGGACTCGGGCACACCGAGCTCCCCTACCTAACATCCTGCTAGCCAACATCCAGTCTCTGGACAACAAGCTCAATGACCTCAGGGCCAGGATAAATTTCCAGAGGGATATATGGAACTGCAACCTCTTATGCTTCACCGAGTCTTGACTCAATTCAGTGGTGCCAAGCCCCGCCATCCAGCCAGCTGAGTTTTTCACAGTATACCATATGGACAGGACATTGGAATCAGGAAATTCAAAAGGGGGGGGGGTGATGGTAAACAGCAGATGGTGTAATAATGCCAGTGTTATTACCCATTCTTGCACACCCAACCTAGTGCTGCTTGCCCTATGTTTCATCCTTTCTACCTTCCTTGGGAATCACCGTCAGCACTGTGTACATCCCACCCCAGGAAAACGGGCATTGCACTGTGTGAACTCCATGACACACTCACAACACTGGGACACTGCAGTTATTGTGGTTGGTGATGTCAAGAGCACCAACCTCAAGTGTGGAGTGTCTAACTTTCATCATCACATAACCTGCCCATTGCTACACTCCATAAAGGGACAGCTACAAGGCACAATCTCATCAATCATTTGGTAAGTTGGACCACAGTTATTTCTCTGATTATGTTTATTAGTTTTCCTATTGTGTAGATTCTCAGTTTGTTATGGCTTTGAGTTTAGTCTGGTTATTGTATCCTGTTCTTGTCTTCCCGTCTCTCTCTGTGTTCCAGTGTCTGCTAGTTCCTAGACTCTTTTATATTATATTCTTCATGTTGTGTTTAGTCTGTGTTTGTGTCTTGTTTGGTTACTTCCTGTTTTAGTTTGACAGTCCTGTGTTCCCTGTGTGTTGTGTTGAGTTTTGCTTCCTGTGTTTTCATTAGTATTATTCTGTTTCCTGTTATCCCTCTTCATTCCCTGTGTATATATTGTCCGCATCACCCTCTGTTCTTTGTTACGTTCTCCCTCACAGAGGTGTGGGATTTGTTCGAGGTTTCTGCTGTTTTTCTGTCAACCTCAGTTTTACTAAGTTTTCCTAGATTTTTTGTTTATGTTATTTTGGATTATTCAGTAATAAAAGCATCTACATTCAGTTCTATTTTGGAGTTCTGCTTATGGGTCGACCCTGCCTGCCATATCGCTCACACATGACAGTGGCACGGACCAACTAGGTGGCCTCTCTGCAGGACACTGTGGATGAGGAAGACTGGGACATGTTCTGTCGCAGAACTGACAATATCAACCAGTTTGCAGAAGTAGTAATAGAGTTCATTGGGAAATTGGTTGAGTCCCAAAAAAATTACCATGAAAACATTTCCCAACCAGAAGCTGTGGGTGGATAAAACTATTTGCGATCCTTTGAACTCTTGCACCACTGCCTACAATGCAGGACTCATCAGTGGGAATGTGGACGACTACAATGCTGCAACACAGAGTGACTCTAGATTCCTGTGCCAGGGACTACAGACAATCACAGGAGGACACCCTCTGGACTGTCAGCGCGGTTGAGGCTCTGGTGGATATCCATGCTCACTTATAAGCTGCAGCCAGCAATGCTAACTGTGTTAGCTCTGTCGCTAATGGTAAGGTTGGTGCTAGTGGTGCAAATAGTGTTGACAATGAGGACGACGGAACATGTGTAGAGTCCACCATAGAATAATGCTCTTTCACCATTACAGAGAGGGACATGAGGCGAGTGTTCAAGAGGATGAATACCAGGAAGGCAGCGGGATCTGAGAGAATCTGTGGTCCTCAAAGCCTGCGTGGACCACCTGGCTCCAGTACGCACAGACATCTTTAACCTTTCCCTGACCCACGGCATCGTCCTATCTTGCTTCAAGATGGCTGTAGCTCAGGAGGTAGAGCAGGTCACCCACTGATCGGAAGGTCAGTGGTTCGATTCCTGGCTACTCCAGGCTGCATGCCAATGTATCCTTGGACAAGATACTTAACCCCAAGTTGCTCTCCGACGCCAGCGTTGGAGTGTGAATGTGTCTGAATGTTAGCTAATTAAAGCACTTAGCTTACTTACATATGGAAGTGCTTGTATGAATGGGTGAATGTAAACATGTTGTATAAGCGCTTTGAGTGCTCAAGAAGAGTAGAAAAGCGCTATATAAGAACTAGTCCATTTACCATTCAAGAAATCCAGCATCATCCCTGTCCCAAAGAAATCTCAGTCAACCTGACTCAATGACTATTGCCTTGTAGACGGAATGACCCTTTGTGTTCAAAACAGAGTAGAGGTAATCTAAGTATGTACTAGTGGAAAAGAGGCAATAGAGAGACAGACGTTCACAGAATTAATCTGAAAAACACTGCATCTACAAATTTCAGAATAATGTTCCTCATTGAGAATATCTCAAACAGTACATAATATCATCAAAAGATTCAGAGTTTCAGAAGGAATCTCAGTGTGCAGGGACAAGGCAGCACTGCATTAAAGACAGGAATGATTCTACCATGGAAATGACTGCATGGGCTCCGGAAAACACTTCCAGAAATCATTGCCTGTGAATCCCGTGTCTTCCACAGATGCAGGTTAAAGAACAAGCCATATGTGATCCAGAAACAGCCCCATCTTCCATGTGAAAGTAGGACGATGCCAAACCACATACTGCCTCTAATCCAGAAGCATGTAGTAGAAGAGTCTTTCACTAAGAACATTTAGAGCATCACAAAATGAAAAACAAGACAAAGACTCAGGACCGTTAGAACCCTCTATCATCTTGAATCCTCTATCAGACAACATTCGTCCCCCAAAAGTCCAGCAGTTGCATTCCTCAGTTCGCAGACATTTACGGACTGTTGTCAAAAGACGAGTGGATGCTACACAGTGGAAAACATGGCGTGTTGCTGCTGTCAAATTCAAAATGAGCTCATAATTTTTTTACAATGTAGATTTTTTTCAGTTAAAACATTTGACATGTTTTGTACAACGTTGAATAGAATATGGATTTCTAAGAGTTGAAAATCATTGTGTTCAGTTTTTATTTACTTTCTACACATCATGCCAACTTTTTAAGAATTGGGGTTGCATGTGGCAGTTTCTCATACAGCTGATTATTTTCACCTCTGCCAGTTATGGAACAGTTATGATCATTTGGATGTTATGCTGTATCAGTTTCTAGCTTTTTAGCTCCAAAATCAAATGCTGATTTATATAAATTCAAATGTCTTGTTTTTAGAGACTCACTGATGGATCGTCTGTGGACTGGGTTACGCTGTTTGGCACCAGGGGAGGCAGAGCCATATGCAGGCAGGGAGCTGTGTCTGGGCAGGTAGTCTGTGCTGTTCGACCTCCGCAGAGGAAACCCTTCTTTAGTCTAAACAGAAAAGAGTTACAGCCAATCACTGAAAGTATTGTCTAATTAATTCCCAGCTAGGGAAACAGACAACAGCAAAAACACACACACTTACTTCCTGGCACTGTAGGAGACGGCTGCCTCTCCAGTAGCTCTGTAGTAATTAGTGTTTTTAATCGATTTTTCTCTGCTTTACTCTTACTTCTGTGTTACATTCTTCATTCATATAATATGGATAATCTTTCTCGCTCATATCCTATGGATATTTCTAATCTTAGACACCAAACTGGAGCCAATCTCCTCTCATACTCAAGAGAGGAATTGTTGGCTCTGAGAACAATGGGACGAGCAGGGATAAAACATCCCATCCCGGAGGTGGTCAGGAGGAGGCCTAGGGGCTGCAAGGCTGGGGCTGAGCTAAAGGCTCGGCTAGCGGACAACCGGAGGCGACGCAAACCCTCCATTCCATCTGTTATCATGGGAAATGTGAACTCGCTGCCGAACAAGATCGACGAACTGTCTGCGCTGAACAACCAGCGGATTTACTCTGACTGCAGCTTGTTTATATTTACTGAAACATGGCTAGCCCACTTCGTACCGGATGCTAACGTGGATCTGAGGGGATTTAGTGCTTTGAGAGCCGACAGAGACACTAAAGCCTGCGGTAAAAGTAAAGGAGGGGGTGTCATTGTTTATGTCAACGACCGCTGGTGCAACCCAGGAAATATTTCCATTAAGACGGTCTTATGTTGCCCGGACCTGGAGCTGCTAGCTGTAAGCCTGCGGCCATATTACTTGCCGAGGGAGTTCAGTCACGTGATCACCGTCTGTGTTTACATCCCTCCGACGGCAGACCCAGCCACTGCATGTGAGAGAATTCACTCTGTCACAGCAAAGCTGCAGACATAGCATCCCGAGGCATTCATAATCATTTCTGGGGACTTTAATCATGCTACTTTGGACTGTACTTTGGCTGCTTTCTACCAGGTTGTGGACTGTCCAACAAGAAACAACAGGACAATTGACTTGCTGTATGCTAATGTAAGAGATGCATACAGAGTCACACCCCTTCCCCCATTGGGGAAGTCTGACCACAACCTGGTTTACCTACAGCCACAGTACACCCCCTGGTTCAAAGGCAGCCTACAACAACTCATACCATCAGGAGGTGGTCCCCTGAAGTGAAAGATGCCCTCAGAGACTGCTATGACACTACGGACTGGGATGTGCTGCTAAGCCCTCACTGTGAGGTTATAGAGGGGATGACACACTGTTTGACGGAGTATCTCAACTTCTGTGCAGACATAGTCTCCCCCACCAGGACTGTGCGATGTTACCCTAATAGTAAGCCATGGGTAACACAGGAAGTCAAAGCCATCCTCAACAAGAAGAAGGCTGCCTTCAGGAGCAGGGACAGGGAGGCAATGAAAGCTGCACAGCAGGAGGTGAAA
>VUQK01038031.1:11217-31876 GCA_015106715.1 Bujurquina vittata | reverse complement strand
TATATATATATATGTATATATATATATATGTATATATATGTATATGTATATATATGTATATGTATATATATGTATATGTATATATATGTATATGTATATATATGTATATGTAAATATATGTATATTTATATATATATATGTATATGTATATATATATGTATATGTATATATATATGTATATGTATATATATATGTGTATATATATGTATATGTATATATATATGTATATGTATATATATATATACACACATACACAATATTTTTAAAAAGATGAAGCAGTCAAGTTTTACCTGTGCTTTTGCTTTTTTTGTTTTTTTTTCTTTTTCAGCCCAGGAGTCAGGGGGCTCTCCCTGTCCCAGTTCATGTCCTGATCTCAATAAGTCTCAGACTCGGAGCTCCTTGTCAGAAAGTGGCACTGTGCTTGTTGAAGTCTGCTGTCTGCTTGTGCTGGCAGTTGATAATAAGGTAATATTTAGCATGTGAGGCTGACTACAGACTCTTTCCGAAATGTTAGACAGGGTTCTAAGATGTAAAATGAAATGTTAACTTTTAGCCACTTGCAGCACCCACATTGGCAACAGAAAAAATATTTTTATCCTGGTGATTTAAAAAGATAAAATAAGTGTTGGGCAAACTGTTAAGTGTGAAAAAATGAACTTTTCATGATGCATTCATCAGGTTCACAGATAGCTCATTTCAGTTAGGACATGCATAATAAAAGAGCAGTCTAACTTTTTTTTTCATCTTTCAGGCAGCAGCAGAGGAGTTGTGTCTTTTGCTTAGCCAGGTTTTTCAGATTGTTTACACAGAATCAACCATCGACTTCTTAGACAGAGCCATTTTTGATGGAGCAACTACACCAACCAGACACCTTTCTCAATACAGTGGTAAGGGAGAAAATTATTTTCTATATAGACAAAAATAATGTGAAATCTACAGACTTTTAAAAATTTGGTTTAGTTGATAAGCTTAATAAATACTTTATATGAATGTAGGTTGTTGCTTCTTAACAGATTTGTGCTCTTCTTAAGCTTCCGAAATTTAAGAATTTCCATAGATTCTCAGCCTGTAAATATTTCCTTTTAACGTTAAAGATGACTCTTCAAGCAAAGTGGACGTTAAGCAGGGTTTTGAAGACGAAGCCAGCCCATTGTGAGTACACAGCTCAGTCCAACTACAGGGATGCCGTTCCATTTTTCTTTTCAAGCTTCTGACACAATACTGAAAGTTTTGTCTTGCTCATCACATACATGTGCTGCGGTCTCTCAGTCACTTCCAGGTTAGAGAAGGAAGCTCTCCATCTGCTTCCACTCCAGCATCTCCTAAGACCAAAACTGCAAGCGAAGGCGAGCTCAGCACCACTGCTGCAGAGCTGCTGCAGGACTACATGACCACAGTATGACTTTCAGTTCACTCTTTTCTTTGTCCAATTCTGTTTGTGAGAATAAGAATAATGAAAGCTTTGCTGAGACAGATGTTTTTCAAGTTGTACTCATTCTTGTTTTAATTTTTCTAAATTTTAGCTGCGGACAAAGCTGTCATCACAGGAGATTCAGCAGTTTGCTACTCTACTCCATGAATACCGTAACGGTTCCTCCATTCATGAGTTCTGCATTAATTTGCGACAGCTCTATGGGGACAGCAGGAAATTCCTTCTGCTTGGTAAGCCCACTCTTATTTCCCTACAAGTGAAGACATCTAACACAAATTCATGTCATCCGGTGAGAAGTGTTAGCCAACAGCTCTTGTACAGTTTGCTAGTTGCTGCTAGACCCATTGACAGTTATTGAAAATGTTTGAATGCAGTTCTTGCTGTCTGGCAAGTGTAACAAATACGCAAAAAAAGAAAGAAATCAGGAACAGGGCAGATATTTTTCACAGCATATGTATATGAGATGTTTAATACAGGCTAGCTTTGTCTGGGCATGGATCAAGCAGTCACCTGTCTGCTCATGGACTGTTTCTGTTGATTATTTGCTGTGCATTCCTGGATGAGTTCAGCTTGCAGTGGTCATTGGTTGTGGGTCTGACTTAACACACAGCATGTCCCAGGCATGTACTCTGGATTTTCTCCTGATTTGAAAAGGCTGGTGCTACTCTGGTAGTGCAAGGGTGGGCATTGTCCTGCTGAAACATCTGCAGGACAGAGTACTGCCACGTGAAGTCGGTGCCTCATCTTGGTACCTCTGTCCAGTAAGGCCAAGATCAGTCAGATCAGAGATGGTGCTCTGATGTACATGCAAGGTTGCAGCAACACCTTGTACACGTATGTCAATAGACCGGCCTTGGTCAGCTTCGGTCAGGCTTTGGTAGCACTGATGACAATGCAGTGCATACACTGAGAATGTAGTAAATCTAACCAATTCTGAGGTGTAGTTCATTTGTTTTTGGTAAGCAAATTACCAATTGTGCCACTGACAAAAAACAATCAGTACTGTATTTTTTTTACTTCCAGTAATTACCTTGATTTTTATCACCGATTTTTGCAAATATAACTGTGTGTGTGTGTTAATGTAATCTAAATACTGTAATGTAATTAATGTAATAAAATGTACATTAATTCATTTTGTTTTTCTCCCTGTTGCAGGCCTACGCCCCTTCATACCAGAGAAGGACAGCCAGCATTTTGAGAATTTCCTTGAGACCATTGGTGTGAAGGATGGCCGAGGCATCATCACAGACAGCTTCGGTCGTTACAAACGCACCGCGAGTTCTGCCTCAGATTCCACTACCAATGGCAACGGAGCAGCGGGAAGAAGTGGTGACAGTGTTGCTTCAGACGAAGGCCACGAGGCCTCTGAGGGAGATGAATGGGACCGTATGATCACTGATATCAGCAATGACATTGAAGCTCTCGGCTGTAGTATGGACCAGGATGCAGTGACACCTTGATGGGGGGAACAGAGGGGGGTATTTTGAGAGCTGTGGACATGAACTGATGGACACTCCAGTAGCCTTGATTTGAGAGTATGAGATGAAGCTGGTCGCTTAGCACTGACCTAAGATTTGATTTATTGTATTTTCCTCTAACTGTCAAGAGGACATTCCATAGTCCCTACACACTCAAGGAAAACCTTAAGTTGTTACTATTAAGTCAACAAATGCACTTATGCAGATCATGTAGATCAAATGCAGTGAGTTGGATTGTTTTGAGTTTCCGATTGAGTTATAGGCTCTGATTTATTTTAAATTTTTTACTTTGGTTTTGTGCTCATTTATTGGCAGTATCTGCCACTGCTATGAGCAATGTAGCAAATGTCTCCAGTCTTTGAAATCTGTATATTTAAAGATTGTGGATCATCCATCAGAGGAGTGTGTACACATTATAGAAGATGAGGCCTGAGGCTGTAATGGTTTTTGTATTACTATAAATCAATCAGCTTCATCCACCAAAAAAAGTTGGTTTTCTTCATTCACATTGTGATGAGGTGTGTGTAACATTTTGCTACATATTTTTTTTCAGTAAGGTTTGTGTACTGCTTTGTTTTACACTATTATTTGTTACCATTGTTTACTTATTTACATATTTTTGCCTTACTCAAACTGACCGACGAAATGCTGTAAAAACAAATTCTCGTTCATTTAAAGCAAGTGAGTGAGGACTGTATTTGACAAAGCCAGTTGATGGCTGATGTAAATTTATAACTTTTAAATAGTTCTTCACATGCAGGTCATCTTGTTATGTTGTGCCTTCACACTGCAGTACTGCTGCCTGCTGTCTGTCGCTCACAGACAGGTAATTATGAACTGTAACTACAGTTGTTCAGTAAAACATGGTTATTAAATAACGGCTATTTTACACTGATTGTACCTTATTGCAGAATTTACACGCATCTTGATGTTGCATAAAAAAATATAGTAGTATCCCTTACCACCTGTCTGCTGCGTCATCCGTGTTCACTTGCAAATCACTCAGATTAAGCTCTTCTTTTAATTTGACTTCTATACAGCAAAACTGACACAAGGTGAAGTTTTGTCATCCGATTATGATCCTCTGCCTGGGTGCACCTAAGCTGCCATGGAATTTCTTTCAGTTTAATCAAAGCAACCAGGCTGGATGCTGCCGAATGCCCACAAAGTCGGGGATTAGTTTTGTGAGTCTTTGTGATGGGAAATTTGGAGGACATCATGAGTTTGAGCACATTCCTTTCCGTAAAGCGCCTCAGCAGACCAACTCCACGTTTCTCAGATATACTTTTATACAGTACTGTGCAGAAGTCTTGAGCCAACCCTTATTTCTTTGTAATGTGCTTCCAAGGAGCCAGACACTTGTAAATTTTAGTGGTCTTGAGCAATAGTTCTTCAGACTTTCCGAAGGTTTCAAAGACTTTCAGAAGATTTTTTTTGAGACAATGGCTGCCTTTTCACCCCTTTTCAGTCCAGTCTTTGTACCTGACCATTGTCACAGGAACTTTTTTTTAACCACTTAAAACCTATGAATCATTCAAACATAAAGGCACCCAACTCAAGGAATGAACAACTCTTGTGTCTACACATAACATTGAACAGAACCAACTTTAAATGGTATCTTTAGGCACTTTGTTACTAGCAAACTGTTTCAAATATACTTTGTTCCCATTTCTTTTATTGAAGCTGCAAAAGATAACATAGTATTTTTGCACCAACAAGATTTCCAGAGAGCTATTAGCCATTATTCATTATGTACAGTACATAAAAAAAATGTACACGTGGAATACAAAGGAAGTGGCAAGCTTAAAAGCTAATTACAGCATCCAAAATTTGTTTCCTTAATAATTGGGACAGGTTTCAGCAAAGACCTGACAGGACCTGAGAGATGCTTCTGGCCCTTCAGTTGATCCATCCACTGTTCACTGAAGCCTCATCAGCAGAGGGGAGAAAAGGCTGAGGTATGCCAAATTACACAAGAACTGACTGAAAATCAGTGGCAACAAGTCTTACGGAGTGATGAATCCACATTTGAAATTTTCGATTCAAATCATTGTCAGTATGTACAACTGAGTTTTTATGGCCATCAGTAAAGCACGCGAAGGCTCTGTCAGCTTGGGGCTGCATTTCAGTCAGTGATGTTGGGATCTTTTTATAATTAATGGAATTATGAATGCAGAAAACTATTAGAATATATAAAAGTTCTGGGGCTTAGCAAACCTCATGTCCTAATTGTCCTTAATTCACCTTGTTCAAGAAAATTAGAATTCTGCAAAGATTTAAAAGTTTCTAACATCTATTAAATAAAAATAACGGCCATAATAAAACCAAGCAACCATTAAGAAATTGAATTTATAATCCCAACGCTTTTAATAACATCATTCATTTCATGAAATTACATTTCTAGCTGCTACACCACCTGACTTTATACAACTATTTTCAATATCAACAGACTTTAACGTGGACACCTGTATCAGCTTTTGGGTTTGGTACCAAGAGCACACATATAACTTAAATGAAACAACATTTTTTACAATAAGATAATGTTTTCCTAGTTTTACCTACCACCTGACATGGAAAGTATTAAGCTACTAAGAGAAACCTCAGGCAGCCATATTATTACTATTATTAACTTTTCTTGTTCAGAATAAAAGTCTCATGTCAACACCAATTTCTTGATAAAATGCTTGCTCATTTTAACTATCCCAAGAGCTTTAAAAGGATTTATAAATTCTGATTTTGTTTTTACTTTATTTTGAATTTAACATCATCAAGACTTAAAGAGAAATTTTAATAGTCTTTGTATTCTTCTTTTATACAGACAGTCTTACTGCTTGAGATATTTTGGTTTAGATACCAAAATATTTTTTTAAATGTATGCTGTATGAATGCACTGTTTGGGTTTATTCTGCACCTGGGGTCTTGCCTGGTGTGGTAGACCCCCAGCCTCCATCGATCTCGTGCTCAGAGCTTGACCATGATTAGCGCCTCTGTGCTGTCTGTCAGTCCAGCTTTGGGACTGACAGACGGGGGGGGGGCACGTAAGTTCAGACAATGTACAAGCACACATTCATTCTCATGTCATTAACAAGCTCTTGCTGTATAGTTGTGCTGACTGGTGATAATGTTTTCATACAGGAGGGGAGCACATGAACTGTTTTCTCACAGTAGGAATACTAATTGGCCACCTGTAAATTCTCATCTTAATCCAATTTGTAATGAGTAGTTAATTACTCAGGACAGCACCTCATTGAAGCAAGTAATTATTAAATAGATCAGCTGGTCTAATTAAGTCATTAAGCAATCCCATGCTGTTTTATAAAGAGTTCGCCAATTATCTGCACACAATGACAGAAGCCCCTGCGGTGGCGCCATCAGCCTCGCCACATATAGAAAAATGAGATGATCGTAGCCATAAATAAGTATCCTCGACTTTTCAGTTTTGGTCGAGCATCTGCTCGATCATTCAACTTTTTTAAAATTATATTATTAATTTTTTCCCCATATTAATTTGATGACTGATGAATCGACTGGAAACTGCTACCAATCTCTGTTAAAGCGAAGTTAGGATTCTTTTAAGCCAACCCTCAAGCTTCAGTCTAAACCAAAGAATAAAAAAGAAAAAAATCTTGAAAGAGGGAGATTTTCCAAAATTAATATTACACAAAGGAAACTGCTCCTGGACATGTTTTATACATACTTCAGTTCAAGTGTTCCTCTGACAAAATCCATGGATTTATTAGTGCGGTCAAGCTTAAAAACCCGTGAGTGTGCCATGTGCCCTGCTACTCATCAAAACCATCTGACTCAGCTCTTATTTTGGCACTATTCAGTAGTGTGTGTGTGTGTGTGTGTGTGTATATATATATATATATATATATATATATATTAGGGCCAGGACTCGATTAAAATTTTTAATCAAGTTAATTACAGGGTCTGTAATTAATTAATCACGATTAATCACAGATAAATTATCAACAAATTAAACACTTTCAATTAAAAAATCCTTTTGCTGCTAACATTTTGAATAAATAGACATATATGCTTAACAACAAACCTGTTTATTATTTACTTTTTGAATTTTTTTATTGTTATTAAACCAACAGATTGGGTAAAGTGCTATTATATTCAGATTTCAAGTATTTCAGGAACCTCTGATTGTTTAACTTATTTGAAAAATAATCACTGCTTTCTAGATACTTCCAGTAAATCTGTTTAAATAAAGTTTTTTAAAGTGTCAGAGTGACTGAATGGGACTTACACGTCAGGTAAGGACTTTGAACTGCCAGCAAAGAAAGAGCCAAATTGATGGCTGAGCCATCATTTCAAAGACTATATTCCCCGTTGAAACCACGTCCTTCTCTGGACTGTGGTGGTTTGAAACCATCTCATTGTGACAGTAAATCTTTGAGATGAAATGTGCTTAGACACTCCTACACAAAGGCTGGACATGAGATGCAGTCTGGGATTCTCGCCCTGTGGTTCACCCTGGCGAGATCTCTCAGCTGTTCATGCCTGAGCGTGCAGCGACTCTCTGCGGTGTCACATCTGTTCAGGACGGCGGCAGCTCTGATAGATTCACTCCTCTTCTGTATACATAAAATCAAAGTGGAGGAAAGTCTCACAATTTTCTTGAAATAGAACGGAGATCAAACATCTATTGCAATCATTCCAAAACAACAGATTATTTAACCCTCAGTGTGGCCTACTTTTTTACTGCATCCCACACTGGGTCTTTATGCTTTAGATTTCATGCTTGTCAGACTGATAGTGAATGATTTTATGCCTGTCATTTTGTCATGCAAATGAGATGGTTTAGGCATGAAATTATATATAAAAAAAAAATCTAGAACTCGAATCCATCCATTTTCTTGCGCCTGTCCGATTCATGCATGTCTTTGGACTGCTGGTGGAAGTTGGAGTACTGAGAGAGAACCCAGACACAGTGAGAACATGCAAACCCCACACTCAAAGGCTCCCAACAGCTGGTGGATTTGAACCCAAAACTTTCTTGCTGTGAAGTGATGGTGCATAAACTCCAACACTGGAATCTAACACCCCCCCCCCTTTGGATCCAGCTGTGCTATTGATTTGCTTCCAGTTTTTTTTTCTTAAAAAACAAAAACTATGGCAACTATGAAAAAAAAGTCTTAGATCACCTTGGTGGCCAGGAGCTTGTTAGAAAATGCATGCAATGGCCCCTTTGGCAGGCTTTCATGCAGAAAGAGTTGTGGCTTTCATCTGCAATAATCCCCAATAAAGCTGGAGCTCATGCATGAAAATCTCAGGCTCAGCACAGTCAATCACGACATGCCACTTCAACCCCTTCAGAAAGAGACACAGGGGCCAGGGAATGGTGTGCATCGACTCTCACATGCACAACTCCTTTGATCCCCATCATCCTTGTCTTCACACGTACCATTAGGTGGCAGAAGGGGATTTTGAAGCGCTTAAAAGAAAGGGAAGTTTTAATAAATACACTTTCTGGCAGAGATCGATGAGAAAACTGATCCCATTCTCAAAGCTGCCTGTTAGCACAAGGAGAGGAAACAGCAGCCTGCCCTTTTTGGAAGGTAATTTTTGCACGGACTAAAAAATTCCAACTCGTTAGATGAGGTAGTGAGGTGAGAAGGTGCTCCTAGGCACAGTCAGGCCTTATTTCCTTCCTTCCTTCTTTTCTTTCAACTGTTTTTTTTTTAATTAAGGCTTGACATGAGTAGCAGAACATGGAGTTCTAATATTTTCTCGAGTCAAGAATCAGACCCCTCAGACACCTCACCACTGCTGCTTAAATAAAGGCATCAGTGATGTAAACAGCATCCTACCTCCATCTGGTTCACTGCATACTGAAGATGGGTCTTACAAGAAGATATAAGATGCTACTGGTGAGATTTTCTTGTGAAGGCAGCACATTAGATGGTGAAAAAAATAATGCGTTCAGCGCATCCATCTCTTATGAATGATTTCTTTCCAGTACATCCTTCCAGAACTTTGTTCAATGTGACAAAAGCCACTCGAGTATTAAGCTAATCTCAGCTGTAGCAGACACAGTGATCTTTTCCATTATTTCAGAGGTAATCTGTTCTATCAGGACTACTGCTGTAGACAAATTAAAGCAAGAGACATTAAAAAATTAAGTCTCTGATACTGTGTTTTGTAGTACCATAACCATAAGATGTGGCAGCTGAAGCCCTAAAATTCAATTTTCATTGAGCATGGTCTTCAGCAAGGCAAAAGTCTTTAGCCACCCTACATTTGTTTATATTTTGCTAGGAAAATTAGAAATAGGTGCAGAGATTTATTGAAACCTGTGCAAACATATGTGGAAATACAGTATGAGTCAAAAACAGTTTGTAAACTTCTAATGAGCCTGAAAATCAATATTTGGTACGACCACCTTTATTCTTCAGCACAGCCTGAACTCTCTGAGGCAGCTTTCTTTAAGCAGTCTTCAGGAACCGTTCTCCAGGCTTCTTGAAGTACGTTCAAAGCTCTTCTTTGGATGTTGGCTGCATTTTTTTTTCTGTACTCTGACAACATGATCCCACACTGCTTCAATAATATTAAGGCCAGGGCTCTGGGGAGGCCAATCAATGACTGGTAGTGTGTTTTTCTATCCAGGTATGCTTTTACTGCATTAGCAGTGTGTTTGAGATCATTGCCATGCTGAAAAATTAAGCTGCTGCCAATCAGATCTTTCCAAATGGTACTGAATGATGGAATATAAATCTGGTGGTACTTTTCTGCATTCATAATCAGTGAAGTTCTTGCGTATTTTTGGCAGACCCCAGCCTTTTCTCCCCGCTTCCCTTCCTTAAGAGTATCTTCTTGACAGCCAACCTTCCACTGAGACCATTTCTGATGAGGCTTCAGTGAACAGCTGATGGATCAACTGAAGGGTCAGATGCATCTCTCAGTCCTCCAGTCCAGTGTCCTAACACAAGACACACCATGCTGAGACATGCCACGTTTTCAGCTAATAGCTTTGGGAATCCCCTTGTTGGTAACATACAAGGACTGGACTGAAAATGAGTGAAAAAGCAGCCAATGAAAACAAAGCATGTTTCTGTTTCAGACAAGAGCAACTCACACGGTCACTGTGAGAGCAAAGGGCAAAGCTCCAGTCAGGTGTGCAAGACTAAGCTCACAAACGAGTGCAAGTTTACAATCATTATAAAGAATAAGCTATTACATCCATGAGATCCTACTAATAAAAACTGCTCCACATTACCACTTTCTAAATTAAAAAAAAAAAAAGGCAGCGTCCATAGATAATATTAAGGCATCTTTTTGGAAAAACCCATTCAGAGTAAGTTACAGGATAGAAACAAAATTATTGACTGCTAAAAGTGTCCTCCAGAGATCTGAATCAAATAAAACAATTTAAAACATCTGATCTGTGCGTGATAAATCTCGTCTTGTGGACAGAAATCACGAAAGTCCAAAGAAGCAGATGATAATACTAAATGTAACCAGTACTGATATAGTTTTTAAAATATAGAAACACGCTGCTTCACATGAGCTCAAAAACTGCGAGCAAACTCGAGCGAAGTTAGCATTAAAAAGGGTGTTTTGTATTCCAGATTTATTGATGTCATTATTACTGCCTGCAGCACCACTAGCACAGCGAGAATCGGCGCGAGTTAATGTTCATCTTGGTGACTCCGATAAGTCTCAGCGGGGCAGAGAGGCCGAGGCCCGGGGTGACCGGGCATTCGCACAGCAGGTCCGACAGCTCGTCCCGTTCCTCGAGGCCGAAGGTGGCGTCGTTGAGCATCCGCCGATGCAGATGGCACGCCTGCTCGATCTTCAGCTTGTTGATGTCACTCCGAACCCGCATGAGCTGCCTCGCCAGCTGCTGGTCCTGCAGGCGCATATCTGTCTGCAGGAGAGAAGGTGAAGGGAGGGAAGGGGGGGCTGTTACTTTCAAACTAAGCGGAATGGGCAGGTCAAAGTGGCATTTTCCTAAAAATTAAAAGCTAAAACTAACCTATTATAAACTTAACTATTCTTCTTATTTGTATGATGGACTCAATTAGTGCAACATCCATATATCAGGACGGACCAGATGTGCTTCTGTGAGGCCCCTTTTATCAAAAGAAAGCTCACGGTGGGATACCGTGATACTCTTCTTTGGTCCACTGTTTGTGTCCAAACCTCTGCACAAAGATCACAATCATCTCCCTTGTTTGTGACCACATACTGTGGGTCTGCCTTTTATCAGAGCCTCTTTGTGTGCGCACTCCAAGCTTATGAACCATGGCTGAATGTGCAGAGTAATTGAGCACAGTTAAAAATGATTACAGTGGCAGAAATTGCGTGCAACAAGCGCCAGATTCTATTGCCTGGGTCACAGTCAATCTCCCCAATAATAATCAATGGGATTCTTCTGCCCGGTAATTAAACATTGCGTGCTTTGTTAAACTCTAATTAGCTAAGAAGTGTGAATTTTCTACTTGAACTTCAAGTGCCGAACAAAACCTCCTGAAATATGCAACCAAAACAAAAATATAAGAGAGAATAAATAAATTAATTAATTAAAACTACTTACTACATTTAGTACCATCATTTGTGAGACAAAGACATTTTTTTGCAGTTTTGCCTTTGTGCACCATCACAGTGGATTTTACATCAAACAGTAAAGATGTGATGTAAGTGCAGGCTTTCATATTTAATTCAAGGGGCTTTACAAATATTTTGCATTACGTTTCTTTGGAATTACAGAGATTTTTATATACAGTTCCCCATTTTCAGAGACTGAAAATTAACTTGACAGTTGACTGACTGACAAGCAGCATCATGATCAGGGGAGGCTGTTCCTTTGTTCCAGTGTTACATTTGTGTTTTATAGCTTTTTCACTGTAATTTTAAATATGAAATGTCAGCCCAGGAGAGGGAGGCCATCACTAGGATAAAAAAAAAGAACCTGTCAGAAAGACAGGAAAATCTTCAAGAGTGGGAAAATCAGATCAACAATTTGGTCCATTCTACACCAAACAGACTGAAAGAGCACAAAAGACAACTGAAGTGCATGATGACAGAATTATTTCCATGTAAAGAAAAACAACATCTAACAGAGTCAAGAAGACTTTTGAGGAGGTAGGCGTATCACTGGCAAAGTCTTCAATCAAAAGATGCCTTTAAAAGTGGAAATGCAAAGGTGCGAACCGCTGGTTACACTCAAAAACAAGAAAGCCAAACATGATGGAGGCGATGTTATGGCATGAGTGTGTGGAACTGGAACACTATTGTTTACTGATGATATGAGTGCTGATAGAAGCAGCAGGATGAAGTGCACGAGGCTGTGCTCTCTGCTCCGATTCAGACAAATGCTGCAAAATTGATCAGATTGTGTTTCACAGTACAAACAGAAAATGATCACGAGTTTCTTAAGGCAAAGAAATGGGATATTCTTCAATGGGCAAGTCAGTCACCTGATCTCAACCTGACAGAGCAGCTTTTCAGTTACTGAAGACAAAACTGAAAGCACGTCTTCAAACAAGCAGCCACTGGAGGCGGCTGCAGTAAAGGCCAAGGAGAGCATCTCAAGGGAGGAAACTCAGCATTTGTGATGCATGATGCTCATGGCTTCAGGCAGACACTGTCTGCAAAAGATTTTCATCCAAGTATTAAAAAAAACAACCTTGTATTTAAAATGATGCCAATTAATTTTTGTCATGAGTTAGTACAAAAACATGCTGCAGACTGATCACACTGTAACTCAAAGTGTTGCTAAAACTGTACAAGAAATGAAGAATTTAGACCTCACCAGTTCTCTTCTGAGCCACGCGAGCGCTTCGTCGATGTTTTCAAAGCCCTGCAGTCCACCTGAAGGCAACTTGCGCTGAATCACATCTGAGTCCACTACACTCACAGTCGCCGTGGGCCTGAGTGCTTTCCCTTTGGGCTCAGCTGTGATTGGTTCTTGCCCAAGTTCTGAGTCTCTGAAGCGATCTGCCTCCAGTCGGGCTTGCCACTCCAGGTAGGAGGGCCTCCTGGTCTCCAGTCTTAGTTTCTCTGTCAGGGCCTTCAAAGTCATCAGATGATCATCTGTATGCAAATCTACATCTTCCCCACAGTCTGCTTCCTCCCGGCCATCTGCCCTGTTAACCACGATCTGTGGAGCTGAGTGTGCGTTCATCATTAATCTGTTAAATACAAAAAAACAAACAAACAACCCTCAAAAAAAATCAAAATCAAATGCTATCCGGCCTCTTTTATTGTTATAAATGACCGCAGTCATTCCTTTTGTCAGTCCAACATTCACTTTTCTGCCCTTTATATTCTTCAGGAGACAGTGTTTAATTTTAAGTGGAATCGGGCATTTCAAATGCAGAATATCTTTGGATCTGTAGAAGGAAAAAGGACACAGGTTATGAACCCTTTGCCGCCAGTGACAGGACAAAAGTACCAACGGAGAGAAAAGCTTCCCCTCAGTTTGGCCTCAATGAGATTATAGCCCTTCATTGCATTTCTATAAACAGGATTTAGATGAAGCATGTGGCCTCTCTAATATCAAAAATAAGAGAACGGTACACAGAGGCAAAACACCTCCTGGATTTTCATTTAACAGAAACAAACTGTTTCCATAGCAACAACAGAGGTGCTATAAATGAATCAGCAATTCCCGACCTCCTGTCCACAGAGCTCATTCCTTTAACAAACCTGAAGTCACAGTGGATGTGGACGGACTTCTCCAAACCTTCTCTACACCTGTAGAGTCGGGATGCAAGACCAGCAAAAAGTACCCAGGAAATAAAGTTGCAAAATGTAACGCAGCCTTTCAAATGATGCACATGCACACATACTGGTAGAAGGGGCCACAGGCAGCAGAAGCAGTCTTTCTGCTCAGCGTCTTCCTACCGAGTCTATAAGCACTCAATGAGCGGTTAGTGTGCAGTTATTCCATAATGTGCAGTCCCTGCTCCTGTATACAGTCTTGGCTGTTTCACAGTGGAAAATAGACCTCTAACTGTGGAGAGTAGCTGACTTTTTAGCAGCCCAGGAATGGATGCTCTCTTTATTATCCACAGGAATCAGTGTATCGCTGTGGACTGCACTGTTTACATTAAAGCTGGAGGCATTTTTAAATACTTTGTAAGGACCGTGCATGTACAGAGAGGAACTATTTAGACTCTGAATAGGAATTGCTGAGCTAGAAGATTTACAAGGACGTGGAAAAAAAGTGTGTCTATATTATATAACAAGCAGTGATCACAATTCTAAAGAAATAATGGGTTTAAAAAAACCCCAAACCCTTCTTCACTGGCTGGTCTGGTGAAGCCAGTCACTTTTGAATAGGCCAGCAGGAAATCTGCTTCTCAAGGAAGCCAATTTTTACATCCTGAATATCAAATTCAGCCAGGGCATACAAAAACACTGTCAAATGTTGGGATGGTGGGGGTGGGGGTACCATCTGTCCCTGTTATCCAAATGTCCTAAGTGAATCACCACACATCGCCCATACATTCCTCTGGTTTCAAACTCCAGTTGCCATGTTAATAAAATAGATTTTGTGGTATTGGACTACTATGAGATGCCAAAACCTGGGCTGGCTGAGCAGCTTAGGACGTCTGGCGCTCCTATCTGGAACATGAGGTCATGTCTACATAAGAAACACAAGCACAGAGTAACTAAATAAGGCTTTAGTGTATAGCTCTCCAATGTATAGTATAACCTGCCCCTGAGTCACACAGTTTCCAATTTCAGCATTGCTACTGTGCATGTGAGAATACCAGCATAATCAAAAAAAAAATATATCTTCAAGTTCATGTTAGTGTAAACAATACCACAGCTTATTGATCCCCCCCCCTCCCGCACCCACCCTGTTGTTGCAACAGAAGCCTAATAAAACATTGCGTAGTTCAAAGTGGACTAATCTTTCCATTATTAAACAATTACAAAGAAAACCCCAAATTAGACATCAACACAGCTTTTGTCCTGAAAAGAACCCATCAACTTGATCCAAATTTGAAGAAAGTTTATATATATATATATATATATATATATATGTGTGTGTGTGTGTGTGTGTGTGACTATATGTGTGTGTGACTAAGTTAACTATTGTGGCTCTCTCTGGTTTCATTACAAACAGCGTTTGTAAAGGATGAGAGAAATTTTAGGACGCACCAATTTTGCTTCTTCTAATCCCGGTGGGCTTCTTGCACGGTGCTTTATTTTGCATGTGAGTAATTTCAGCCCTTTCCTGCTTCTGTGGCAGCGTGCTGCAAGGTGACACCCTAGGAGGATCACCTGTAAACTCGGCTCCTACGTAGGCTATGACTCGGTTACCTTTCAGGAATCTCCCAGCAGCGGTCCAACTTGGCATGCTTTGAATCCTGGCAGCCGCATCGGTGCAGACCATCACCGACAGCCTCCCTCCGGTAAGATCCCCTCTACCGCTCTGCGGCGCACTTACTTCGGAGCAGGGATCTACCGGAGGAGGGGCGGGAAGGTTGCGTCAGGCTGTGGTTGCTTGGAGACGTCCAAGGAATCCGACTTCCCGCTGGATGAATATTACTGCAAGCGCGCCACAGTCTGAGCACCAGGAGACAGCGCTACTGTTGTACAAACCTTTATTTCATTCAACAAAATAGGCTACGACAAACCTTTTCTTTTTTTAAACGATACAACCTGATAATAATCACAAAATGTAGTTGGTTACACGTTTCATATTAAATAAGCTTTATGGAATAAATACAAAGAGTTTCACAAGTAAATAGAAATATTAACTTAAGACTGACTGAGGGTGCTCAAAAAAATAAAGGGAACATTCAAATAACACATCCTAGATGTGAATGAATGAAATATTCTCATTGATTTACTTGGAGTTTGTGTTGTTTAAGTGTTCCCTTTATTTTTTGGAGCAGTGTAGTTGGAGTGTAGGTTTATGAGAACTCAATATATAATAAATATTAAAGCAGAGCATTTTGTCTCTTTACTTCAATTCAGCCTAGAGGTTGCTTGCTATAGAGCTGACTGTCTTTGGAAAGCAAAGTGCTCCCATCACAAGACATATAGTGCTGGAAACAAAGAGAGGACGACCTGGCAACATGCTGCTGGTGTAACAGTGAGCATTATAGGGCATGGAATAAACTCCAAAATATCTGCAAAAGTATTAAAGGAGGGGTGGGCAACATTTATTGGCACCACTGGACAACAAATCCATTATGGCCTTCAAGCATATTTTAATTGAATTGATTTAAAATGTAGCTAGACTCCTGCACCTCCTCTGGGCTCCGATTTCAGGATTTAAAAATGAATCCAGTCCAATATCAAAAAATGTGGCCAGTGATCTTCCTACTGTGGCTTTACTTTCAGATTCTCAGGAAATGTATGATCACAAACTATGTGTAAATACCAAAATGATGCAAAACGTGGCAAAGAACAAAGTATGTAAATGGACTACGTGCGTTAGTAATATTCTGCCAAAAAAGCTACTCTTCGCGTTTGTAAGTGCAACAAATGAAAACCACTGTCTTAAGAGTGAAATGTTCCCTGTGATCAAACATTAAACTATTTTTCCATTTTCTTAACTGCTTGTCCATTTTAGGGGAAAGAAAATGGACTGATGGATGAGACAAACATTTGCTGAAGGTTTTTTCTCTTTAATGTTTGGTATAATCTTCTTCTATTTCAGAAATAACTTCATTGTGCTGTAACTACCAGATTTGATGGCCTGCCATGACCCAGACCACTTTCAATCTAAATTAATTTCATAACGCGAGTTCCTCAATTTCATCTTCAAAAGAGGTGATGGCACGGATGGCAGGTCTGCTATCTGCAACATGCAGACTGTTAAAGGGGGCTGCTGGAGGAGTAGAAGATCCTGAGTTAAAGCTGAGCAGTCCCTCTCTTCTTGAACGCACTCCATTGGTCGTTGGAGGACTATTAAGGAGCTCCAGTTTATTGGAGGTACTCACATCATCATGTGGACCAAATAGCTGCTGCATGAGGCTTGACTTTTTGTCCTTTCTCTGAGCTTTTTCTGTCTCCTTGTCTTTCTCTGTCTCCACCCCTCTGATATTAAACGCCCCGATTGTTTCTAACTCAAATTCCCGGTTGTCTTTGTGTGGAGTTGGCGGGAAGCCAGAGGAACCTCGGGAAGTTGAATGTACAAATGAAGGTGCATAGCCTCCAAATGCCAAGTCATCGCTGGAGATTTGAGACCGGAGCACTCTCCTCCCTAGTCCCTCTATCCCTGGTCTCTTCCTTCCATCTCTGCTCCCTCCACGCAAACCATCTGGTTCCTCTGGTTCAGTGAGGCTGAAAATTTGCTCAGGGGGGCGGGGAGACGAGCGTTCTCTGATACCCTTATTGGACTCAGGACTCGATGCAAACAAGAAATCCTGGGCTCTCTGGTTCTGATTGTCTATTTCCCGCATCTTCTCCAGCAGCTGCTCTTTTTTGCGTCGTGCTTCGTCTGCTGCTTGTTGATTGGCCAGAGCTTCCTGATTCCATCTCTCCACCTCTCCCTGGACGTGACCATGCTTCTTGCAGTTATCGTCCCCATTCCGGTTTAACAGGGAACTTTGTTGGTCCTCTCCATCCTTTTCTTTCTGTGAGCCTGTTAACATAGTGTGTCCTCAGATTTAAGTACAAGTAATGTTGCTTTCCCCATGCTTTTTGTAAGTGATGTATATACTCTGTGATTAATGTTTACTAATCTATGGCTTACCATCTCTTAATATCTTTGCCTTTTCTTCAAGCACTTTTAGCTCTTGATCCAGTTGCTGTTTTGCCTCTTTCTCTTCCTTCACCACCTCCTTCTCCTGATCTCTTTCTCTCCTCTTTTGCTCCCAGTTTTGATTCCTGTCTTCTGCCTCTGCTTGATTGACCGCTCTGTTACGCTCCTGATGACAGAAATGGGTACAAGACGTGAATGACAAGAATGAGTGGCACAAGATGTGGACAAAATTAGAACCAATAAAGTGTAGACACTTCACCTTTAGTGATAAGTATTCGTCAGGTGACTGTTCACTGTACTCGTTGGCATCTGTGATAGCAGGGGGTGGCGTGGGGAAATCCAGACTTGGCATCCTGTCATCAGTCTGTACTGCCTTGGTGCTGCTCCTGCTGGGAACTATATGTGGAAAAAGTAGAGTGACTTTTGTTAAACATCCCTTTATTCAAAGCACTATCATTACGACAAGGAAGGAAGGACGTTGTGGTAAAAAAAGTAAAATTATTACCTTTCTGCTTTGCACCACTTTCAGTATCTTTTTTTTGTGAGGATTTCATCATGCGGTTGGCGTAAATGTTCTTAGCATCGAGTTCTCTCTCCTTCTCCTGAAAATGAGAAAGAATCCATTAAAAACACACACACAATTTTACACAATTCGCAATCAGTTTTTTATGCACCGTTCCACTTTTGATTCCAGCAGCTATTTTAAGTTTATTTTGTGTACATGTACCTTGAGTTTATTGGTCAGTCGTTCCAGCTCCTCATGGAGAGACCTGATCTCTTCCTGGGCACTGAGCATCTTCTTCTTCTCTGCGACCAGCTGCCTCTGAAAACTGCTACTGCTCAGCTCCATGCTACGCTCCACCTCCTTCAAACACAAACACTCATTGAAAGCTGCTGACTGAGAAAAGAGAACACTCAACCATGGTTTAGGATAAAATCAGTATAAGGAAATTACAATTTTATTTGTTTTCACTAACAAGATATTCACACACTAAATAAACGTGGGTTGGGGTGTGATATTACCTGCAAGCAACTGTATAACACTCATTCCAATAATTAATGTATGCAGTATGCAGGATTATAGAAAACAACTTAAATAAGGTTAATTTTAGGCCAAAATTCTAGTAAATCTGACAGCATCCAGGACCTCCTCAAGTTAAAGTTCTACTATAGTTTTTTCCACTGATTTTACCTTAAGCTTACGTTCTGCTTCTTGAGCCCGTGACTTCTCTTCCTCTAGCCTGCGACTTAGCTCCTCTCTGGCTTCTAAATCTTGCTGGTCGACCAGCTTCTTCAGCCGTGAAACGGCAGCCTGACTCCTTTGCAACCGCTCCTCGGTGCCCTTCAGCTGTCGCTCAGCTGTCCGTTCCCGTTCTTGGGTACGCCTAAGACGTTCACGCAGCACGTGGATGTCGTTGGAGTGCCGGGACAGTAGCTGGGAGATCTCGCTTTCGGTGTCATCATAGCGCTGCAGGGCTTTCTCTTGACGTACCTGAAGCTGAAGCACGGAGATAGTTGTTTTGAGGACGGTGACGCAGAAAGGGAAGTTCAATGTTTAGGATTGCGTGAATGATTCTCCCGCAAACGTGTCTGTTTATTCTATCTATAATTATTTTGCAAACATGACTAAAAGCCATTAAATTATTAAGGAATTCCCTTGCTTTAATGACCTAAAATTTAACAGGCCTACCTGTTTGAGAATTCGATTTTCTTTCTGCAGTTCATCAGTGCGCTGCTGTAGCTCAGCAAGTATATTGCGCAATTCGTTGATTTTTAGGAGGCGGGCTGAGAGCATCCGCTTGGTCACCAGGTCCACGGTTTTTGGTGGCGTAGACTCCTTGCTTTGGGAAAGCACTCCTCTGCGATACGGCTGGGTTAGGGGATGGCCACCTGGTCGCTGTGGATGAGACACACCACGGCGCACCACACCACCTGAAAAACAGAGAAAGACACATCATGTAAAAAAGCATAAAACGATTTTTTTTTCTAGCTCAATCAGAAAGTCATAATGTGCCTCACACTGCCATCATCTAAACATCATTCATTCATCAGTTTAACCCCAACTCAACCACTTCCGTGCTTCTTTACATACCTGTCCTATAGAGAGGGCTGCTAGTGATCCTCTTTGCTCGCACCCCTCTATGTGGGCCGGGAGAAGGAGTCCGGGACCGGGAGTATGGTGAGATCGAGCGCTCTGAAGGAAACTCATTCTCATAATCCTCAGAATAAAATGACCCACCACTTTTCCTTCCCTCTCCTTCTGATATTTGGTCCCGATCCGGATCGGAATGCCAGGTTCTGGTTATGGATCTACCCCCACCAGAGTCGCCTTTTGCATCCTCATTGTGGATCTTGTCCCACAAGTTCTTTTTGTGTTTCTGGACAGATGAAGTCCGAGAATCTTTCTTTGTGCTATGGTGGGACTGGCGGCTTAAATCCCGGTTGTCTTCATACGGGTCAGTTACTTTCTCAGATTCCATGTTGTCGCTTTAAGACATGCTGAATCTAGAAAATAACAACAGGTTACGATTTGCAATTAACACCATTATCTATACACAATGTAGGGAAATGATCTCTAAATTTGTAACGCGCAACCAAGAAAAATATTCTTAAAGTTACAAGAGGCTATTTCTCTCAGGTGTTCAGTGTTATGTGTCTTGGTCACCAAGCAACAGCATGCATGAGGCAGAATTTTCCATGAGACTGAATCAAGCATGATATCACTCGTCCACGCCACACTTCTGCAGAAAAAAAATGCTACACTGCCCCCATCTGTCCTTGTGACTTACTAAAGAGCCACTTTATTTCTGAATGCAACATAGTGCACATGAACACAGAGCCTAACAGATTTTGAAAAAAGAAAAAAATAGCCTTATTTACATTTGCATTAAGCAGATATGTTTCACATATAATGTTTTTTATATGGAATAAAAAATTGCTAAAATGTTATGAACAGAAATATATTTTCCTTGCTGTCTGCTGCGATCAAACATCCTTATTTAGTTTGAAGAATACACGTGATTCCAAACTAATGCAGTGGATGAAGAAGACTAATTATTCAAGGGA
>VUQK01038025.1:0-15772 GCA_015106715.1 Bujurquina vittata | reverse complement strand
CCAGATCCAAACATCTTCTGATGCCATGTCGAAATGAGTGGAGAGATTTGACATAGGCTATGTTCACCCTGCAGCCTGAAGTGACCCCATTCCGATTTTTTGTGAAATCTGTTTTTTTTTTTTGTGTGCATGGTCGTTCACATTTCCAAATCATTGCGACTTGGATGTGATCTGTGTGTTAACTGCAGGCACATATGCATGCGCAGTAGCGGATGCAAGAACGTCACGCATCGCGAGCGTGCTCAGTGTTATGGAAGTAAGTTTGTTTTCCTTCCCGCGTCCACGTTCGCATAACGGGACGCAGAAAAGTGACGCTTGTCGAGTCTCAATGACGTGCAGGTCGGATCATTGCGGCCCGTTCGTACACACACGGGTTGCATTTGAAAAGACTGGATACGTATCGGATTAAGTACCACATATCCAAGTGGCCTCAGTCGCATTTGATAAAATCGGATCTGTGTTGTTCAGACTGTCATGTCATGATCGAATACAGGTTGCATGAGGGCAAAAAAATCGGAAGTGGGTCACTTCAGGCTGCAGTGTGAACATAGCCTATGTCAAATCTCCTCACTCGTTTCGCATGGCAGCCTTCCTGAAATGGATCACAGCCTTCCTGCGGCAGACCGCTAACAGCAGAAGCAGCAGGAAGCAGACGCGCTGGGGAAAGCTGGCCTTGATCCGCCGATCTCCAGCTTATGAGACCAGAATGCTAGCCTAGCGCCTAGCGGTCAGCCAGGGCAGCTGAGCTTCAAACTGTCCCACTAAGCCAGCACCCAGCTGGCTGCTGGCTTGGGCCAATGCTGGTTAATCCCGGAAACCATTGCCAGATGCAGGGCGGGCGCAACCACAAGTAAGCAATAGGCCAGCTGGCCACTCACTCACTCACTCATTCAGACATTCACTGATTTGAATTAGTCGATGCCAACTGACTACAGCTACCTGTCTCACACACCTGTCATCACCGAACTTGCTACAATAAGGAATAGAGACCCCCCAAAAAGCACCAGGCTGTTTGATGTAAATGAAAATCATCAGCCTACAGAGGCTGAATTCAAAGATACCCCACAAATCAAAGTGATAAAATGATGCAGAAGCTGGAACATTTATCTGAAATTTCATTGCAGTCACTCAAAATGGTCCTCAATAGTTTGTGTGGCCCCACCTGCTTGTCTGACAATGTCAGGCTCCTAATGAGATGATGGATGGTGTCCTGGAGGGTCTCCTCCCAGATCTGACCAGGGCATCACTGAGCTCCTTGACACTCTTGAGCTGCAAACTGGCAACTTCAAATGGACTGAAACATAATGTCCCAGAGGTGTTCTATTGGATTTAGGTGAGGTTAGTGTGGGGGCCAGTCAATGCTATCAGTGCCTTCATCCACCAGTTCCTGCATACTCTCACCACAAGACACCAGGAGGAACCCGGGACCCACTGCATCATTGTAGGGTCTGACAGTGGGTCCAAGGATTTCATCTTGATACCTGATGGCAGTCATGGTGCAGTTGCCTAGCCATAGCAGGACAATATGTTTGCAGACAGGTGAGTCAAATGCTGATGTCAGCTCATATTTTATTTACACACTCGTGACACACGCATTAGCATCATACAGACGATCAAATACAGTCTAAATAAGTCAAGCGATTGGTGGTATGCTGTCAGTGTGGAGTAATTATCCAAAAACCTGTTCTCAGATCAGCTTTCATGCAAACCTGATCCTGAACCTGCTTTCTGTCCCTGAAAGAAAGAAAGGAAACACAGACTGTCAACTGTGGACCAAACCTGAGTGTGATTCATTAATCATCAAGTTTGATGAATCTGAACTAATTTCATAAACTGAGACACAAAAAAAAATGAATATTCTACATGCCAATTAAGATAAATATTCATAATCTCCTGTTTTCAGAACTTGTTCACAACAAACAATCGGAACCAGCAAAATTGCACATTTGTTAACAGCACAGAATTTTACATCATGAATTTAAAGAAAACCAACTGAAGCTGAAGGTTTTCTTATAACAGTTTACTATTTTTTTATTTGTCTATATTCATGCTTATATATTAGATAAAGAGCTATATTTCCCTGAGGCCTGAAATAACAGCTGGATTAAATCATTAAACAAATGAGAAGGTTGAAGAAAATGAGTGTGCATCATTAAAATATAGGTTTAAAGTTATTTTTGTTACATTTTTTATAGAATTTATTATTTATTGTTTTATGTCCATCCATCCATGATCTTCCGCTTATCCGGGGCCAAGTCACGGGGGCAGCAGCCTAAGCAGAGAAACCCAGGCTTCCCTCTCCCCAGGCACCTTCACCAGCTCATTGGGAGGGACACCAAGGCATTCCCAGGCCAGCCAAGAGATATAATCTCTCCAGCATGTTCTAGGCTACCGCGGGGACTCCTCCCGGTGGGACATGCCCGAAACACGTCACCCAAGAGACGGTCAGGAGGCATCCCTATCAGATGCCCGAGCCACCTCAACTGGCTCCTTTCAATGTGGAGGAGCAACAGCTCAACTCTGAGCCCCTCCCGGATGGCCACACTCCTCACCCTATCTCTAAGAGAGACGCCAGCCACCCTGATTCTCAGGTGCTGATTCTTATACCAGCTGCTTCACACTCGGCTGCGGACAATTCCACTGTGAGCTGGAGGCCACCAACTGATGAAGAAAACAGGGCCGTGTCATCCGCAAAAAGCAGACACGAGACCCTGAGGCCATCAAGGAAGAAGCCTTCTGCTAGAAATTCTGTCCATAAAACTTATGAGCAGAATCAGTGACAAAAAGCAGCCCTGACGGAGTCCAACACCCACAGGGAATGAGTCCGACTTATTGACAGCTATGCGGACCAAGCTCTCACTGCGGTTGTACAAAGACTAAATGGCCTGCAACAATGGGCCAGACACCCCATACTCCGCAGGACCTCCCACAGGATACCCCGTGGGACACATTCGAATGCCTTCTCCAGGTCCACAAAACACATGTAGACTGGTTGGGCAAACTCCCACGCATACTTGAATATCCTTGAGAGGATAAAGAGCTGGTCTAGCGTTTCACAACCCTGACAGAAACGCATTGTTCCTCCTGAATCCGAGGTTCAACTAACGGGTGGACCCTCCTTTCCAACACCCTGGCATAGACCTTACCGGGGAGGCTGAGGAGTGTGGTTCCCGAAAGTTGGAGCACACCCTTCAGTCTCCCTTCTTAAAGATGGGGATCACCACCCTGGTCTGCAATCCAATGGCACTGCCCCAGATCTCCACGCGATGTTGCAGAGGCGTGTAAACCAAGACAGCCCTACAACATCCAGAGCCTTCAAGAACTCAGGGCGAATCTCGCCCACCCCAGGGGCCCTGCCACCAAGATTGTTTAACCACGTCAGTGACCTCACCTCCGGTGATGGCCAAGTCATCCCCTTTGTCCACAGACTCTGCTTCCACTATAGAAGGTGTGTCAGTGGGATTAAGGAGGTCCTCGAAGTATTCCTTCCACCGTCTGACTATAGCCCCAGTTGAAGTCAGCAGCGCGCCACCCGCACTGTAGACTGTGTGCGTGGAGCACTGCTTTCCCCTCCTGAGTCACCTGACAGTTTGCCAGAACCGCTTTGATGCCGTCCGAAAGTCTTTTCCATGGCCTCACCGAACTCGTCCCACACCCGGCTTTTCGCTTCGGCTACAGCACGAGCTGCGTTCCGCTTGGCCGGCAAATATCTGTCAGCTGCCTCTGGAGTACCACAGGCTAACCAAGACTCCTTCAGCTTGATGGCTCCCTTCACCTCTGGTGACCACCATCTGGTTTGGGGGTTACCACCACAATAGGCACCAACCACCTTGCAGCCACAGCTCTGAGCAATGTTGTTGAATTCTGAGGTGGGAAGTGGGAGTTGAAGATCTCACAGACTGGGGCTTCTGCCAGGCATTCCCAGTGCACCCTCACAACACGTTTAGGTGCGCTAAGTCTTTCCAGCATCTTTCCCCGCCACCTGATCCAACTCACCACCAGGTGGTGATCAGTTGACAGCTCAGCTCCTCTCATCACCCGAGTATTCAGAACATTTGGTCACAGATCTGGTGATACGATTACAAAATTGATCATTGACCTGAGACCTAGGGTGTCCTGGTGCCACGTGCACTTATGGACATCCCTATGTTTGAACATGGTGTTCATTATGGACAAACTGTGGTTTGCACAGAAGTCCAATAATGAGACACCATTCGGGTTCAGATCAAGCAGGCCGTTCCTCCCAATCACGCCCCTCCAGGTCTCACTGTTATGTATTATTTTATATACGTATAATTGAATTTGTTAACTGGTTTGGTTGCTCAGTTAGATTTGGTCAAATGTATTTAAATGAACGTGTCTCCCTTTTAGCCTCTGGTCCAAACAAAAGTATAAAAATGTGAAAAATGTTTACGCATATTTATTTGGTATGTGCTGCAATATGAAGAGAGTTTACTTTTTCATATGAACTGAAAGATTTCAGACTGTGTAATAAAGGTCAGAAAATTCTTCTGCTTTTTTAATAAACACAAGTATGAACTGAAAATTATAAACATTTTCAGTATTTTAAATAAAAAACATCAAAAAAAATATTTTATATTAACTTCAAAGCTGAAAAACAAAACTTTAAATCCATGTACTGAAGTTTTCTAATGAGTGTCTTTTTTTGTGTGAATAAACCTTCCAATCACATGCTGTCCTGCTGTCATGTAACCTGCCTCCCGTTCATCCATTAGACCACAGTTTTCCCGCTTGTGTAACAGCCCCGTGTCCCTTTATCTTCATATGTTGGTGGCGGAGTGTGTGGAAGAGAAGTTCTCCATGCGAAAACGAACCACTTTTTCTGTGGGTGGTGGCGGGTACAGGAAGTAGCAGGTAAAGACCTGGCGGCAGGCCTTGCGGAAGTTCTCAGAAAGAAAGGCGTAGAGGATGGGGTTAATGCAAGAATTTCCATAGGACAGGCAGTGGGACACGATGCGGAAGGCAAAGGAGGCGTCGTTCAGGGGAAACGTGCCAAACTCCACCCACATGGCGATGATGTGGTGTGGCATCCAGCAGATGGTGAAGGCGGTGACGACCAGGAGGACTGTCTGAGCCGTCTGCAGAGAGAGATAATATCCGTGTGAATCTACAGGTCGTGCTCATGAACCAAAGACGGGGGTATTTAAGGTACAGTATAGCAGCACACTCCTCAAAGACTCCAGCAGTAATTTCCTAAACTTATAAATATTGCACAAGTGCTGCACCATCACTCACCTGTGACTCCTCCAACACTCCACAAATACTCCTCACACATACTAAACCAACACTCCATAAACAATGTGCACCCACTTCCAAAACACTTAGAAATATTCCCCACAAATACCAACCAAGCACTCCCCAAACATTCCTCAAATCTCCATTAATATTCCCCAGTATTATTCTCCAAAAACCAATCTCACATTCCACCACCACCACTTAAAGTGGTCCCATTATCCTTTTCCTCATTTCCTGTCCTGTGTTTATACTTTTCCAATGCTGGTTGCTCATATTAAACACGGACACGGATTCAAATAATAAGGTCAAAGTGAGCTGAAGTGATCTCTGTGAGCATAAACTGACTTTTTCTGCACTCGGGTTCAGACAGGTTTTTCTTCTCTTGTCTCTGAATGAGGTCAGAGAAGGATTGTCTCAGGCGCACACCTCTGACTGTGAGCTCAGCAGTCCCGCTCACCTGCTGTTGAAAACATTTTGTTTGTGAGGTGCAGCCAATCAGAACAATTCAAGCTCAAATTGAGTGATGAGGGAGCTAAAACAGCAGGAGTGGCAGAATCATATTTATTAATGGGTTATTTTCAAATGAGATTCATGCAAAGCCCCTCCAGTCCATGAATTTATAAACATGTCACTAGAAATGAGCGTAACGGGTCCCTTTTAAAAGTTTATCATTGTTAACATAAATGTCATGTTCCCCAATCACTGAAATCGCATCATTTTCCATATTTAATCAGAGCTTCTGAATGAAATCCCTCAGTTTAGTGCTTTTTCTTAGAAATCTTATTTTTGCAAAGCAAACAATAAAGGCGAGTACAGTATATGGAGCATTCTTTTATATGGAGCTAAATCAAATCATAAAATTAGGCTCCATATGAACATAACAAGGGAAAAGTACAGATCAGTTATCTCTTTCCTCGCTCTGTCACATTAACTCACCTATCACCATTCACTTTACTGGATCCCCAGTTTATTTTCCACCGGTCCTGCCAGGTTGCTCTTTTGTGTTTGTCACAATATGAGCGTTTTTATGGCCTTTTCTCAGAGCACTAACTCAACGTCAGCCTTATTCTTATCTCCCCGTCTGTTTCAGGTCTGAGCTGTGATAGTTTATTTAAAATGTCTTTTTGAAAAGTACCAAAGACCTAAATATTGTTTCATAAACTATTTTTAAATCTGTACTTTACCTGTTAGACAGTAATAGGAAAGCTATCTGTCTCTGGTTATTGCAGTCACTTGGAAACTAATGAGGATCAGCGTTTTCTTCTTTTCTGAGAACCAACATTCCCGCTGTGTGATGATTCTAACACCCTAATCTCACAGGGTGAACCCTGTAAGCTCTACATTATCTAAACCCTACGCTAGAGCAGGTTTTGGCAATCGCAGGACAATAAATACATACATCTCTAATTTCCCGGAACCCTCCCAAAGGGATTAATAAAGTTTATTCTAATGTAATCTAACATATTCTAATGATGGCATATCAAAAAAATCTGGAATGGGTGGATAACTAGAGTTATCAATCCTCAGAAGGCCCAGTGATCTCAAATGCCCACCCCATAATGATCCTGCTCCACTGGGCCTTGCTAACATCAGTTAACACAGTGTCACTGTTTTATTGTTAAGATGGTCCATGGCTGAAAGGACACACAGACTTGATGATAAACAAGCTGTTTGAAACAAACTACATTTAATTTTCCATCAGTCGTTGTGGTCATTAGCTGCTCAAAACTATTTTCTAAAAGAAGCTTTTTGGCAATGAAGAACCAACCAATTAAAAACTATAGATTGAAAGAACAAAAAGGAATAACTCATCCACAGACACTTCATCCATGTGGTTTCAGTGTTTGTGTTAACGGTGGATTTAAAAGCGGTCGTCATATTTTTACTGTGACTCATCTCCACATCATATTTCCGCCCACTACCCTGAGACCGGCCACACTGTACATTTATCCACACTCACTTCATATCAATATTTAATCCAATTAAAAAGGTCCTGTCTGCAAAGATTCTTTCATTATGTGCTCATTAAAATGTCTGTTCCATTAAATTCACCTTAAATTCACTGTTCCTCACTGTTTAGTGTTTTAGTCTTTTCTAATCTACTGCTATAGGGAGGGATGTTCATAAAAACATGGCCACAGTCATCCTCTTAGTCCAAAGCTCCGGCTTCACACTGCTTTGTTTCTGCTCATACTGCAGCTGATGGCATCAGTGAGGCTGGATGTCTGTAACATGATCATCTCAGGCATACGGCTGTTCAAAGCTTTTAGATTTTTTTATAAGGCAGCCAGTCAGAGACACGCCAGCTTAAAGGAAGGCTAAAGAAAACTAAGGCATCTTGTTTCAGACAGAAGATGAACTGAAGGGCTGCATTAAGGCCCAGCATAAGTTTACCAGGATTACTTTGAACTGTAAATCAATCAAAGCTGCTCCAGAGTCCAAGAATGAAAACTTTGGAGCTGGAGCTATTATGGCGACTCTGAGAGCAAAAAGAAATCCAGCTATGTTCACATTAACACAGTTTCAAACGGACTTTAACTAAAACATTTCTGTGAGGCGATGGACGGCTTTGAGCGTCATCTGAGCTTCATATCAGAAGGATTCCGTTTCCAATTACAAACATATTAGACAGGTTCAATAAGGAAGACCTGCTTTCATTCCCCCAGGTGTTATCTGTCTATTTTGTTTGATCATAAGGTCAATTCAAGCAAATCCTCTCCGAGTCCCTGTTCTTTAAATATGCTGTGATCTGTGACTCCTCCTTTCACATTATACACAATCCCCCTCTGCTCTGTCCCCTCCTTATCCTGGCTGTCTCGCCAAAAGTCTCCATCGAGGATTCTCCTCTGTGCCACAGGAAGTTAACGTTTCATCACTTGGATGTTGGATGCACATCACACAGAAACAACTAAACAAAACTGTACCCTGCTGGCGAGACTGGAAAATTAGAGGCAGATCTGGCACACATCTTTTGGAAATGCAATAAAATAACACAGTTTTGGAAGATGTTAAGTAATTCAGTCCTGAAAGTACCTCACAATACCTGTGTAATTTTCCTGAAGAAAGTATCCAAAAAGGGACAGATATTTGGTTAAAATACTACTAGTAACTGGTAAAAAGGCAATTACAAGGAAATGGGGGAAAAAGCCCCCCCTACTATGGACCAATGGATACAGACGGTAGAAGAAATTCAACTTATGGAAAAGATGACAGCCCAAGCATGCTACCGGAGTCAGAAAGAACCATCATCAAGAAGAGCCAGAAGAGCCAACAAAGTCGTCATCTCAGCATCATGGACTCAAAGCCAGCTGTAAAGCAGAGATGGAGTAAAGGTTCACAGAGAAAACACTGATCTTATAAAAAACTGTCATCAGGACCTTGGGCGCTGAACCTGAGCAGCAACAGAGATGTCTATGTTCATCAGGCCAAAGATATCAGCTGACTGTGCGTCTGTCAGCAAAAGGGGAAAGGCTCAGAGATGATTGTGGTTACAAAGTCATCGCAATGTGTCTTCTCATTGTTGGACTCGTGTTGAACTCATTGGGGCTTGTGTAGATAAAATTGCATCATACAGTCGTTCTTTTAAGTAACACATTAAAAAAAGAAACTTTTATTATGAAGATTTTTATCATTAAATAGAAACTAAATTGTCTGCTGTGTGTTCAGCTCTGAAAGCGTCTTTCTGTAAATCGACGATCCATCTGATGTTGCTGTTTTATCAGATGCCTCCATCATCCGCCTGTTACATGCACAATATCTGATGCACCAGCCACTGAGATCCCATTTTAAGGGCCCACAGTGTCAACATCAGGAGGTTCCCGGGGTGGTGCAGCTGTAATTTACAGTACAGGTGTATCAGCCAGGTGACCCTGGTTTTAATGCCGTTGGGCGTCTGTATTCCCCATTTTATTTTGATTTTTTGCTTATCTTTACTCGCTTTTTATTTCCACTTGCACTCGGTCATTAGGTTCTGTTGTTAGAAAGTCATTTGTTAGGCTTAGAAAAAGGGTGTGCTTTAGATTAAAATGCAGTAACCATGAGACGTAGGGAGCGACAGCTGAGACTCACTGATGCCATCCAAAGGACACACTGATGATGAGCCACGCAACACCGTTTTGGACAAAACTGCACAGATTGGAAACATCATCTCAGCTGACTGCTCAATAAGGATTCTTTAAATTAATATTTTATTTCATCTTCGCTCTTCTGCGTTTGACTTGAAATTCAGTGTTTCACAGATTGGTGTAAATATTTTAAGTTCTCTATTCAAACAAAGAAATTAATGAAGGCTTGAAAGCACAGAGAGGTTCCCTGTAACTTGTTTTAATTTCACACAATAATAAATTCGCAGCTGTTGTTTAATCACATGAAGCATTGTTATGTTTTATTACTTGGTTTTATTGTCTTCCTTGTTTGTATGGATTGATGTGATGTTTCTGCTTTAACACTTTAATCAGGTACGTTATCTCTCAATGCCACACACCGTAAACGCCTCCACAAATATTGCTACAGGAAAAAGTGATGAAACGTTTTTGTTTATGTATGCTAATTTTATCGGTTTCACACATTTCTGACCCCATGTGTTGTTCTCATCCATCTTCTTCCTCTTATCCTTTTCAGAGTCCTTGGCAGGTCAGCAGCCTGTTGCTGGGCTAACACAGACAGACAACCATCCACACCTATGGGTAATTTAGAATCACTAATTAGCCTAACCTCACTGACCGCATGTCTGTGGGCTGTGGGAGGAACCTGGAGTACCCACAGAGACACAAGCAGAACATGCAAACTCTGCACAGAAAGGCAGGATGGTGGATTTGAACCCAGGACCTTCTTGCTGTGAGGCAAACACCAACGTCACCATGCTGCCCAAACTGCTACATAAATATTTTTTCATACAGCGCTATAAATAATGACGTCCTCGCCGTGTTGATAAAAGCAGTCCGGCTGATTGGTGTTTCTGCTGTGGCAGATAAATGAAACACCAATCAGTGTTTCCACAGAGGGTGAAACTGGCGTGGACGAAGCCCTAAAAATTCTCTCCTCTTCAGACTTTGAGGGAATCTCCTCTATTCTTAGTCCTGTTGTCTAAATATTTACCCAGCAGCCATTGTTCCTGCTGCAGTGACCCGAGGAGCAGCAGATACTCTGCTGTAAACCGTGTGCTGCTAACGTCTCTGATCTGCTGGTACGGGACATCTGCACACTGTCGCCTGCCAGCCAGGAGGATGTAAGTTCATCTTTGAGGCCCGTCGCCCACACCTGTGATGTGAAACCTCTCCTGCTGCTCCACAGCCGTCGCACTGCGGACGAATGCTGAGTTAACGCAGCTGAGCTGAACAGGTTTGACCCTGATGCTCATCATAAATCCCTCTGTGATCAGAGGTTCCACATCAGGCAGCGTAAAATATACATTTCATATCGAATAAAAACAAACTTTAGATTTTAAATATTTCTTATCATGGGTTTACTTTCAATGCTGCGGGGGGAAGGTTGCCCCCGGTAGAGTCTCTTAAAGCAAAAAGAAACATGGCAATCTGAACAGTGAGCTCCTCTCCCCGGAGCCAGGCCAGGAGAAGGGGCTCAGTGGAAACCCCCCCAGGGAAGAGAAAAGGCATTAAGGTTTGCTCAGCTTGACAAAACTCATGATAACATCATGCTTTATACTCTGTGTCTGTGTTTGTAGCCACAGTCCCATGAAGCCCTGCACCAGAGGCCTGCTCTGGGAGACGAGCCTGCTGCCAACACAGCAAACCTCGACACGTGGACTCTAAACACTTCTGCTTCTTCGTCCTGTTTGCCCACCACAGCAATAAATCACACTGATGAAGACTGGGACCTCTGCAGACTCACGGAAAGACCACCCCATCACCTGTTCCAGCTGCTTCACCAGGTGACACGGTTTCTCCACGGCCCTGCTCATGTCTCTGGCGGCTTCTGCACACTGAGCATTCTGCTCTTTCTGAATGGGTTTCGTACACATTAAGAGCTTTGCAGGCACGTGCAGAGTGTCTGTGAAATGTCCAGCAGATCTAAAAGAAATGGGTGTTTGTCTTAGGCCAGAGATTCAGTCTAGCAGCTCAGATGCTGTTTCAGTGCAGGACTACAGCTTACTGTAGAGAAAAGCTGTTATTAAGCTGCAGGGGATAATCACCACCTTCTGCCACAGGCTGACAGCAGAGCAGTGAAAACCTCCCCAGAAGAAAGCCTGTTACTGGAGCTTTGATAAATATGGATTGTTACTTTTACTCACGTCTGACAGCTGCATGAAGCATCATTTTCTGCACTCACACTAAACCGGAGAGATGCTCAGGGTGCCGAGGGTCCCCTGTGAGATAAAGGAGGTGCAGCACCACTGCTGTTAAACACTTTAGTTTGTGAAACAGCTCGATGTGATTAGCGCTGCAGTTATCAGCTTTCTAACTGCAAAAACACAAAAAAGTATAACAAAAAAAAACCCCAAGATGGCTGCATCTGCATTCACGTTAAAGCACCCTGCCCACTTCATTATCTGCTGGGCTGCGCGGTGCACTTCCTGCGAGAGACACGGATCAAGGTTCAAGTTGTGCTCAGCTAACGCTGCTTTCTTATCTCTGTCCTTCTCTCTGCTGTTTAAACTTACCTGTTCTTGAACTGTCCATGCAGAGCAGAGACAGAACAGAAAAGCCTTCCAAGAACAGGAGACCACCTCCGGAGCCGATTAGGCTCTTTTCCCCGTCACGTTCTTTTTTAGGAAAAGCCTTTAAAGATTACTTGGCTCTCAGCAATGAAGCTGCTTTCTTATCTTTATTAATGAACCTATTTACATTCAGGGAAAAAATCACAGCCAAAGGTTTCATATGAAATAATTGGCTTCCTGTGGTGAACACAACTGCCAATCATCCTCCAACATCTCTCCATCTTAACTTGTTTTCAGCTCTGGCTCTGATCAGCAAACATTCCTGCCTCTCTGGTCCCCGTCTTTAATTTCACCCACAAACTCTGTCTAAACCATCAGAGCTCCTGTCCTCCTCCTTAACTTCTCTATCTTTCTGCATAGTTTAATATCCCTGTGCTTGGCGCTGGCCGCGATCCATGCTGCTCACCTGTGGTCCGCCGCTCACCTGTACCAGGCCCATAGCCTGCACCGGTTTGGATGAAATGAATATCTGTCTACATGCAGGCTGCCTGTCTTACACGTGCGGCGCTTTAAACCTGAGATGAAATGCTTGGAAGCAGAAAGCTCTCCTTTCAGCACGTCATTATAAACGAAAGAAGGAACACCTGCAGGCCTCTCGAGGAAAGCCAGGGCAGGCCCATTTATTCGAGAGCCATCTGTAATGCTGCTACAACTGGCTTGTTCTCAGTAATCATATGCTTGGACTCCAGGCAGAGAGGAGAGGAGAGGTGTGAGATCGTTTACCTTTCTCTTGGAGCGCTCAGACTTCTTGGACATGTTCTTCATCTTTTTATGGAGATGAAATAAAACCTGCAGGAAAAAGCAGAGCCGACGGATTCATCTTGAAAGAAATACCCAAACTGCTTAATGATCAAAAACGAATCAAGTGATCTATAAGGAGGAAATTCATGAGGACACGGCTCGTACTCGTATCAGCTGCTGGAGGTTAACAGTTAGATGCCAGCTGGAGGACATCGCCGGCCACACCAGAGGACTTTTATTGTCAGCTGTTACATAAACACAGACGGACTCTGATTCACTTTAACCGTTAAAAAATCCAAATAAATGAACCTGGAATTTATTATGAATGAATTTATTAATTAATTCCAAAGAAACAGCATCACAGCTCCACATTCATACGCACCTCCGTCTTTCGGGAAGCATCAGTTTTATCTAATCACTCCATAGTTTAAGTCAACAGTGTGTGGATATTAAAAGCGCTTTAATATAAATGCATTCCTCACATTCCAGTTACAGCTGGAATAGGCTCCGCCCCCAATAAACTGGATAAGCGAATGGAAGGATGATGCTGATACTTCTTTTATTTAGAGCAGCAACAGATAAGTGCTTAATCCACCCACCCATCCATTTTTTTTCCCCTTCAGGGTTTTGGGGGGAGCTGGCGCCGATGATTAATCCTTTTAGGTTTTATTCGGCAAATGTGAATATGATCAGAATGTGTTCAGTCAGTGAGACTCAACTCTTTGACTTTTATTTGTTCAAATAAAATAAGCTCGTTATCATTTGTCTAAGATATTGTTTTTTTACTTTATTTTATTTGTGACCAAAAGATAAAACAGATTTGATGACAAGTCTCACTTAAATAAGCAGGAAGAAGGAACGCTGAACCTCTGGGAAATAATCTCGGAACCAAACAGACCAAACATTCCTGGTCTGTCTCTGGTGCTTTTATTCTGAAACGTCTGCTGGGTGTTCTGTATGATGATATCGTAGCACCATCACCTGTGACCCGCATTAATCTGACCTATTGTACTGACTTTATTTAGAAGCGGGAGCCCGGTGTTTGTGAGTACGCGCGCCATGCGCGTTTTTACGCACAGCGTTTATGACCTGCTGGACCTTGTACGCGCCCTTTGAACCTTCTGCTCTGTTATTAACGCGTGTTTTACTGCTGCTGGGAGTCAAACATTACCCCGTTAAATGTTCGCTAATTTGAACTGACCTTAGCGTAACAGCAGCTGATGAGAAGCAGTGGTAGCAGGTACCCCATCACCAGGATGGTCACCTTGTAGGCGTGTTTGGAGGCTCCGGTCCAGTTCTCCCAGCAGAAAGTACTGTTGGGGGCGGCCGGGTGGCTGGTGAGGATCTGGTGCTTGGCCACCGGCACCGAGCACACCAGAGACATTGTCCAGATGACGCACAGCCCTGCCAGCGCGTTCCTTGGGCTCCGGATGCTCAGGGACTGGTTGGAGCGCACCACGGCAATGTAGCGGTCCACGGACATTGCCACGAGCGTGAATATGCTGACGAGCATGCTGACGGTGGCGAAGTAGTGTCCGAACTTACAGAGAAAGGCCCCGAACACCCACTCCGGCAGGGAATAAATGGTGGCGTGGAAGGGCACGCAGAAGAGCAGGAAGCTGAGGTCCGCCACACTCAGGTTCAGGATGAAGATGTTGGTCGGGCTGAGGGAGCGCTTCCCCACTCCTCCCCCGCCGCCTCCTCCTCCACCTGCGGTGTACCCCACCTTCCCTATCACCACCATCACTAGAGTGTTCCCCACCACCCCCACCACGAAAATGAGCCCAAACACCACGGGCACGATCACCGCCTCCGGCCCGAGTCCGCTGTCCGCTGGCAGGTGAGATGACCGGTTGAACTCGGAGAGGTCAGCCACGGCGAAGGAGTCGTTTTCCGGGGGCACCATGGTGGCGCTCCACGGGGGCAGCTGGAGGGTTAGAAGTGGAGACAGACTGAGAGACAGAGCAGCTCCATGATCCCGATCAAACACCTCCAGCAGCGGAGACAGCGGAGACTCTGCGGACTCCTGGAATCACGGCAAGTTTTGGGAAACATTGAAGGCTGTTTCCTGTCCGGGGATTTCAAAGTAAAGGCAGTTTGTTCAGAGCCAGTTAATACAGCATCTCTAAACTGTTGCCTACATGTTCAACACAAACAAAGCACTCATATGCTCATAAAAAAAAGTTACAGCCGGATCAAAACACATGACATGACATCAGGGTGAAAACACACAAAGCAGCCTGAACATGATTCCCTTAAAAACCCAGGACACTGAATTTATGGACCAAACCAAAAGCTCCGAGCCAGCGTGAACTTTGGAAAACTATAAAACTCTAAACAAATTTTCATTTATGCTCGGTTCACGTGAACTTTTTTAAAGTTTGTGTCTCAGAGAAAAAGGAGAGCAATGCCATATTTGCGCAGTGAGAAAGTATCAAACATGTTGCAGAGAAGGTTCCTCTGGTTTTTTTCTTTTCTCTGAGTTTTGAATGAAGGAGTTTTAAAGCTGCAGAAGTCAAAGTGACCCCAGAAAAAATGATTTATGTTACTTTTCGCTGTTTTATGATTTTTCTCTTCATTTGTCCATTTACTCTTCTGCATGTGCTTAAACTCTGAGACATAATTTCTGTGTATCTTCACTGTTTTTCTTAAGGTTTGCCTTCTCCCTCCCCATAACTAACAGAATAACGTAAAGAGAAACACACATGATCAGAGTTTTGTCAGTAAACTGAGTTTTGGGGACGTTGCTGCGTCTCGTAGTGTCTCGTTGCTGCGTTTCGTTGCTGTGTCTCGTTGCGGTGTCTCGTTGCTGCGTCTCGTTGCTGTGTCTCGTTGTGTCTCGTTGCTGCGTCTCGTTGTTGTGTCTCGTTGCTGCGTCTCGTTGCTGCGTCTCGTTGCTGCGTCTCGTTGCTGCGTCTCGTTGCTGCGTCTCGTTGTGTCTCGTTGCTGCGTCTCGTTGTTGTGTCTCGTTGCTGTGTCTCGTTGTTGTGTCTCGTTGCTGTGTCTAGTTGTGTCTCGTTGTGTTCTCGTTGCTGTGTCTCGTTGTGTCTCGTTGCTGTGTCTCCTTGTTGCGTCTCGTTGCTGTGTCTTGTTGTGTCT
>VUQK01038019.1:8258-51312 GCA_015106715.1 Bujurquina vittata | reverse complement strand
CAGCCTCTCTGCTCTGCATCCCATTTCCTCCTCTCCACCCCCCGCGGATAAATCGGAATGGTTTCTTCCAGGCGAACCTGTCACTGTCGCCGCGGCGGAGCAGGCAGCCGAAGTGTGAGCGCAGAGGGGGGGGGGGAAAGGAAGGCTTCATCCACTGCCTGCCATTGCAGTGCGGCGGCTGCTGCTGCTCTGGAGCCACACCAGAAAGACCCCTTTTCCTTTTATGTGAGATTTTTACAAATACGCCGGGAGGACCATTGCTTTTGCGAAGGTGAATGGTTTTCTTGATTTATCCAGTAGTGCGTTGTTAGGGAGCGTATGTTTCTTTGCAGCCGCAGAAGCGTACTGGATGTGTCCCCCTGCGGGTACAAGCGAGGGATAACGGTGCAAGCCGAGGTAACTCTCTCCCACCGACTGCATCTGCGCGCTATGCTAAAGGTTTAGCAAGTTGCCACGCTAATGTATCTCCTCTTTGAAATCGCGGATAAAAAGGTTCATCGCGGTATTATCTGTGGGACTCGCATAAGCGATTTGAATAAGTCAGAGGATGCCTTGCGTTAGAGCTGTCATCGAGCGGACGGGTTATTAAGTGCGTCCAGGTAAGATTAGCTGGGAGTAGCTAGCCTAGCTGCTGGAACAAAATGTCGGCCAGCTAGGGGGTTGATTTGACCAAGAGGGTATAAAAGGGGCACAAGATTTAGCGTCAGGGTGCAGGAGGTAAGGAGAGTGTGGTAACATGGTGTCAGCTGCTGCAAATATGGCATGTTGTTTTTTTTCCCCCTTCCCCTAATAAAAAGGGGAAGGTCGTGCGATGCTCATCTTATTGATGTCCCGTTCGTAAAACCGAAGTGGGGCTTTAGTGAAGTTGTTAGCTTATTAGCTGGTTGGTTGGTGCCACCGGAATACCTTCTCGCACGTCCCGGTGTCTCCACACTTTAAACATTTCATAATGCCAGCTGTGCGTGTGTGTGTGCGCGCGCGCGCGTGTATAAAATACATCAATAAAATAACCAATTGGTAGCTGCTAACATGAAGGCATCACCTGTTGAGCGTCGATATGGGATTGTTTCGCATATTATTATAATTTGGTATAAACTGCTAAATGTATGATCAGGTGACGCTTAGCTTACTAGGACATGGGACACTTGTTATCTGTGTAAAATGTTTGATAACAATCAAAACGTGGGCTTTAATTTCTGACTTGATTTTATCGCAGGTTTTAGTGATCAAAATATTGTGTATCGACTTTAATTTCTTACTTCCAAAAGCTTCTTAAGGCATTGCTAATGTAGTTTGGCTGCTGTGGGAAACAATGTATGCCTCTTTCTAGTAGGTCAAACTATCCCAATCTTGTTTTCGCTTGCAAATTGTCTAAGCATCACTTATGACAAAGAGCTCTGGTATTAAATGTGTGTAGTCATGTTTTGGGGGGAATGCAGTAATTGTCCTGTCATGCGTTTCAGTTGTATTGTTTTTAATTATAGGATGTGACTTTAGCTCACAACAGTATTTAACTGCAGTGATTTTACCCCACCACCACATATGATTACTGCATCTCTCAGTGAAAAGGTGTTGATTCATTGGTACACATCTTCATCTTGAACTTCCTAAGGTTTGTGACTAAAATGTGTAATCACCGGTGACTGGCATCGTGATAGTAATGCTACATGAAGCTGCAGCAGGAATATAGATTTGTCAAATGAAGTGGGAGAGCCATATTACGGATCGTGTTTGTGGTTAGCCTTTAGATGTTTCATTTCTTCTTTCTCCTCGACAAAACAGTTCAGAATGCAGAGGTGTACACCCAGTGGGCCTTGCAAACATGTTACTGTGGAGAAGAAAATATCAGCTCAAGGGCAGACATACATGTTGGTCTGTAAATCATGTTACCCTGAGCTGTCATAGGAGCAACCGTCATCTGAGTCACTGCGGTTTTGGAAGGACCAGTGCATCTGATATTTTGCCTACTTAAGTTAAATTTGACTGACTGCAGCTTTGTAAGCCTGTGTATTTATAGAAACTGGCTGGAATTAGGGGCTTATCCGTTTTGCCGGTGACAACAGACATACTAATGAGACTGAATTACTAAATTAAGTCATGTGTTTGTACTTGCTGCACCTGTAAACCTTGGTTTTGCTATGCGATCATACACCTAGATTACTTTAATAATATGAAAGAGATCCAGGTTGATGGCCTCTGTGAATGCTTTCAAGTGCTAAATGATGTGTTGAAAGGGAGAATGCTGGAAAATGTTTGAACATTAGAGAACAATATTGACTAATTCACATTTTTAGATTTATGTGCCTACATATGTTAAAGCTGCATTTAGAAGGTGAAAATGAGGCCATTTACAAACTTTCAAGCAATGTATTTTACAAACTAGTTCCCTAAAGATGGTGCACGTGACAGCTCATAAAATATGCATGGTTTTTGCAATATTTAAAATGAAAGTATGCTTGTACGCTGTGGCAGAATATACTGGTGTTCAACCTATTCAACTGGGACGATGCGTAACTGCATTCAGTGCAGGTGGGTGTGAATCTGTCTGCTGGTGCTATCGCTGTTGTTAGCCAAATTTAGCAAACCAACCTGTCATTGTGTGTGCAATGTGCACAATGCAAGGTGCCTTACATTTTATTGAGAAATTTGTAAAGCAGTATACATGCAGACTGTGTTTAAATTTAAAATGTCCTCAGCTTTGACTGTTTTGTTACTTTTGGATGAGTTGCTTAGTAATTGTTTTTCCCCTTTTAATCAACTAGGAAATAAGTCCCTGGCATGATCCATAGTACTTAGCAACTGACAATGCAAATTCAAATGGCAAAGATGCCATTCAAATCTGCACCAGTCTCCTGATCAGTGATACTGATTCTGACAACGATGGAGTATTTTAAACAATGATTTTCGTATCGTGACATATGCGTTCCTGCTCATTTACTCTTTGTGTTGTACTGTAAATAGTTTGCGTTTCAGTGTTACTGATAGCCTCAAGGGGCAACTAGAATAACAAAGAGAGGAATTAATGAGTTAGCCTGGCCTATTTTGAAGAACTATAACATCTGTGCTTACATCTGTCCCAACATGTTAGCATATCTTCTTACTATAATGATCATAGGGTATGTATGTATGTTCCCTAAGTCCTCCTAGATGCTTTAATCACTCTGGATTAAACTTCCTTTATAAACTGCCCAGGGTACCTGTGTTATCAACATCTATATAGCTTTTGGAAATTATTTTTGAGACACTCAAAGCCTTAATCCCTAATAAATTATATATATTACGTATAGTAGCTCATCTCAAAACAAACGGTGATATTATGTGTACGTGTATCATTTGTAAATACATTTTGCTAAAACAACTTTTAGTTAAGTGGCACTTTCAGGTCACTGAAATGTTATACATCTCTGTAAACAAGTGTTGATCAGACAGTGACCCTAATGGTGCCTGTAATTGATTGCTTTCTCTTATATAGTGAATACATAGCTGGCAAAGAATAATAATAATAAAAAAAGTATATATTTAGTATTCATTTGTTTGGTGACAGCCTTTTTTTGCCATCTGGCTTTATACACTCAAAGAAGATAAAAGAATAGCATGATAAATGAACATGCATGTCTGTGTTTTAATACATGAGTGAAGCAAACAAGCCTGGCAAACACAGTTTTTTTTTCTTTTTAGTCCATTTTTATTTATTGTTTTCTTTTAATTTATTATTATCCATGACAAAACATAGTTTGAAAGGAGCTGGTATTGCATGTACTGAATCCTCCTGAGTTAGCATTTTGTTGATCAAGCTTTAAATAATGGTAATATTTTGTTTCTTGTGTACTTCCTCAACCTAAGGCTACCTTTTTGACACAGTGTTAGTTGATCGATGGGTGTGTTGAACGTTAAAAGGTCATTGCTTCGATCCATGGCCAAGTTTAGAATTCCTAGCAAACATGTTTTAAAGATATGTCATTGAAATCTGTGTTCTCATAATACACTCGGCCTCTGTGTGAGCACATGGCATGTTTACATTGCGGTTTTAGCTCCAGTTACACAGAAGCTTGCTTGTATAAATCAAGTCCATCATAAATCCTGGTGTGAAAGGGATGGGGAATTATCTGGACGAATAGGCTTTCATCAGTCTCATTTCAGCGTGAACCTCCTTTTTCTTATAGTGTGGAAACCTCCCTTATCATTACTGTTTTTCATTGGCTCTGCTGTTCTCATTTCAATCACTGTGATGAAGAAGAGGTGGGGTGCAGGTCAGTGGCTCGGCTTATCAGCACATTCCTGCCTTCTCGTGTGCTCTGTGTGGGGCACTGATAACTTCCACTGGGATGATTGAGTTCAGGACCAGATTTCCTGTTCCATGTGCTCGGGACAATCTCTGGCTCTGGTTAGCATCACTAACTACTGCTGTGGGGCCTGCAGATGGTCTTAGCTCACATTAAGCTCCTGTCCGTGAGAGTGAGTATCACAAATTTTGAATTGTGTTAGTACAAATAGTGGGAAATGACCTATACTTTTTATTTATATATGTTTTAGATTGTACACTGCATAGTTTTACTAAAAAATTTAAATTGATATTTACTAATATTGATATTTACTTGACATTACTTAAAGGAGCTTCATCTGATTTTAGCAGAAATGCTCTAAAAATGCACATGATCATGCACCTATGGCAATACATATGTGGAAGAGCAGTTGAGGCCATCCCTGTGAATGATAATGTCCCTCTGCAACTGCTTGGCATGCAATTAAACCACTGTTTGCTATCTTGCTTTAAACAGTAATGGATGTGTAAGCAATTTCCTAAGGAAAACAGTGTAAAGGTTTAGGGTTAGGCATCAGTTACGACAGCTTGACCACAGAAAATGTAACTATATGGATAACATACAAAATGATGATTACATATAATAAAGTCAGTTATTCAGGCCCCTCAGTCTGTTGTCAGCTGTTTTCTACTGATGATGTGTTGTTGCAATAGTAACCCTGCTCAGTCCGAGAGGAACCGCAGGTTCAGACATTTGGTCTATGTGCTTGGCTGAGGAGCCAGTGGTGCCGAGTTACCATGTGTGGATCTTTGGTTGGTCTTTGATAGCTGGCTCGCCCGGGCCGGTGAACGAGAGGCGTTTGTGACTGGGCTGAAGGACGGCCGAACAACGGTCGCCCCTCTCCAATCTCACACTCATATCCATGGAGAACCTGGTGCTAAATAACATGTAAACGAGAGGCGGTGTTGAGAACAATAAAGTGAAGCAGCATGTCTTACCTCATCTGAAGAATGTGTACCAGAACAGGAGTGTTGGACAAGATGTACACAACTCATGACAGTATCAGTGTGGCAGCCAAGGCTCTGATAACAGCTAATTATCATACTGTCAAAACACTAATCTGAAAACATGTTAATTGCGGTGTTGACTGCTAGTCTTAATGCTTAGCACATTAAAAAAGATTTGCCTGCAGAATGAATCCATTTCAGGCTGTGAAAACCAAAAGAAACTTTGGCCTTTCCTGTAATTTCATGCTCGGTCTATGTGCCCAAAAATGACCACTTTAAGATTGTGCAATATTTTGAATTAGAAGTGTGTTGTTATTAAGGAAATCTAAATAGAGGAATGAAAAGAGTGGAAAGATTGAGGTATAGCTGTAATCTTATGTCACAATGCACCGTTATAGAAATCCAAACACATTCTAAAAGCAATGAAATTAAATGTGTTCTTTTCTGGTTTGAAATGTGCTCCAGTTCCAGTTTTAGTAAAAGCCATACCTATGGTATTTAACATGAGCTGTGAATGCACAGCTCATGTTTCTAAAGTTGAAACGCAAACTGCTGCAGAAGTTAATACACTGTATGATGAACTGTAACTCATTTATATGAGGAAGTTAGTCGTTTTGTAGCTCAGTATATCACTCAGGTTCTGCCAGACATTTAGACCTTTAATAGAAACATTTTTAAACCTTCACACAAGAAACATTAAAGCAAGTAAAGCAGTAGTGACATTTAAAGCATCATGATTAAAGTAATAAACTTCAGCAGAGAACAAAGATTAAGTGACATTGTCGTTTTTCCTGCATATAAATAATATTGGCACCCACCAGAGGTTGACTCTCACCCAAAGGGAAAATCTTAAAGAAATAAGAAAAATAATATTTAACCAGATTGTCTAAAGTGGGGCTTAATTTGCTCAAGCATACATTTTTGTTCAACAAATGGTCAGAGATAACAGAAAAGCTGCATAGACTTGTATTCATTGCCTTAACTACGGTATATGCATACCTAGTCGTGTAACCCACCCTTTTTGAGCCTGTGAAAAACCCTTGTAGATGTGTCTTTCGGTGTGTGTAACTACACCTTGTCAAAGAAGACATAGCAGAGGCAGGACTACTGATTTACACCAATTAGCTGCTCAGGAGCTTTACATTCCTCTTCAGTTTGATGTGGAAATAATTAATTTGGAGGCTGGAAGGCAGAAGCTAGTGGAGAGAACAAACTATGTGTGGAATCTGTCACCACTCTCAGGCTCTGCTGAGAGGGATGTAAATTTAACTCTTCCCCCTTCCCCGTCGGTGACTGGGAGTCTGTCAGGCTTGTCCAGCTTTATCATTATCCTGACTGATGAGTGGGATTTCATGTCCCATATGGCTCTAGTTAGGTGTAAGCCTATGTCCTAAAAGGGTGATGAATGGTATTTGTAATATTTGTGTAAATGTGCCCGTTTTTGTTTTTTTAAAATATATTAAAGTCTGTTTAAATGTGAAGGTTTGTGAATGTTATTTCACAATATGAGACGCTGGAAAACCCATTTGTTTGTTGTAATATTTGGTGTCTTTGTTCTATATTTTTTATAGAATAGAATGCCTTTATTGTCATTATACGCTAAAGGCATTCTATTCTATAAAAATATAGAACAAAGACACCAAATATTACAACAAACAAAAGGGTTTTCCAGCCCTTTTTGTTTGTAATATTTGGTGTTATTGTGACGCATTTCATCTTTCACATTCTTAAACAGATGTGTAAGCACACCATGTAAAGCTATTCTCACCTGAATCATCCATTTCCTTTGTCTGGATGCACAGTGAATCCCTGTTAGTGGTCAGTGCTGCTGAACATGCTCAGAGGGGACAGTGTAAAGATTGGGTATGTAAATGATGTCCTTATAGCGGTCTGTAATAACTGTCTCATAAATGTCAGAATTTTTATAAGCAATGGGCAGTTAAGGAGGTTTAAGTGCACGAGGTTGAGTGTTTGGTTTATAGTACAATGTCAAAAAAAGGCACCCGGAGCTTTATGTGAGTAGCCTTCCTTTCATGTCATCCAGCTGGATATAGTGCATAATGAAATACTATTACTTCAGCCTGTGGCACAATAGAAGTACAGTAGAGTAGTTTCTGATCTGGTCTAGTTCTGATTTAGTTTTTTTTTTCTTCAATATAACCTGAAAAAGTATTAATAACTACTCTATCATTTCTTGTTGGTGGTGAAGTAGAATGCAGCTCTCCACAGACTGTGTGTGTGTGGTTGACATATAGTGCAGATGCCTGAAGTTGCCTTGGGATGAATTCATGTTTGTGCAACCATGCAGCATGCACTTACAAAAGGAAGCATTCAAGTCAAAACAGTGTAAAATGACTTTACTGAAATAAACATAAGCACCTTTATAGTGCCTTAGTGTCCTCTAAAGGCTGCTTGATTGTATGTGAACTGCAAATGCTAGATTGTGCTTCAAAGATGCACATAAATGTCTCCACAGGGGGCGATCCAGTGGCCGGATGGTTAGAATGCAAACTGCAGCTCCACATAATTCCCTTGCTCTCTTTAGTGCAGTTTCTTACTGTCTCTAGTGCAGCATCAACTATGGCCAAAAAGTAGTTTGTTTGTTTTTTGTGCCTTCATAGACTTATCCATACTTAGGTGTCATGGGTAAAATAATGTTATTATAATTAAAGGTACAGTCAGTAATTTTTTGAGGTTATTTAATTAATAGAAGGGTATTGTACTCATAGATGCACATTGTTTAGAATAATTAATCCATTAAAAATACATAGGAATGGGTGCTGTTTTGTGGAAGCCACCACATTCTTCGACCATATTTGAATGCAGTGGTTGGGAAGGACCGGTAAATACAGATAAACCGATAAATTGGTAACCGCATATTGTGGACATGCTTACTTCCAATATCATTATTTTGCAAGTTACAAGGAAAATACAAAGCGGACCATTTTTAATGGTTTATTTTGAAGCCCAATCAAACAAAATTAAACCACAAAACATATTTTTATTTTTAAACATTCTTAAGCACTGGAAAAAACATAAAATAAAAAGCCACATACGGCAGGCTAAAAGTAGGTAGTAGCTGACTGAATTCATTCTGTGCCGATCTTTGCTAACAAGAGCAAAAAGTTAGTCAGTTATTAATTATCACATTTGCACACAGCTGTAATGTGCTCATATGCAACAATGTAGAGACCGGTACTGCAGAGGCTGCGTTCTTGGAATGTCACTTGTGGTTTCATTGGTGTCCATTTCAAACTCGAATCAGCAGGGAGGAGCTGTGACCACGTACAGCACCTGCTCCCCTACCTAAACAACTGGTCAGCTTGTTACAATGAGCATGGAGAACATGTTGTCACATTTGAAATTATAAATATAAATTGCATTATAGTCTGTTATATAAAGTCGTTGATTCTACAACTGCAGTTAGAATGTTGACTACCAGTTTAGGACTTTTCATTTTTTAATGGGCATTGTTGTCAATCTGTTAATTTTACACAGTTTTACAAATGTGAGATTTAATGGTGGTTGTGTTTTTGCTGTGATCACCTTCAGTATAAATAGTTTGGATATAGTCCTCATGGAGTCTGTGAGTACTGTCCATCACATTAACATAACAGCTGATCTGTGGGACGTCACTGACATAGTGAACATAATTTATGCATGTAATGCAGCACACCTGAGAGAAAGAGAAAAGGGGGAGGGTTTGCAATGTCCCACATGCTGAGTGAATTGATGGATTCTACTCTGGTTTAATACGGCAGATTGAGGGTTAAGTCCGATACAGCAGTTTACACTGCGGATGGATGTTCGCTAGTACAGAGGAGTCCCATGCTGTAGCGGAACTGCAGATCCCACACAGATCGCTGCCAAGCTGGAGGGGATTTGTTTCGATCCCATGAGTGTGTAAGGAGAGAGTTGGAAGGAAGATGATGGGAGAGGACACGGACCCTCGCGAGCCAGCAGAAACGTTAGGGTGTAGCTGCGGGGTTTGTTTTATAACCCCTCACCTGTGGTCGTAATTTCTGTGGTTTCAGATCAAAAAAAGGCAAAAGAGGGAGGTGGGGGTTGGTCCCTCCTAGCACTGATTGGTGCGGTCATGCACTCAGGCTGCTGATGTGTGTCTGCAGGAATCTCCTGCTGGATTTACTGGGGAGCAGTTGAGGTTGGAGACGCTTTTCTCTGTAACCTCTGTAGCGAGCAGGATGAATTCATGTAAGTACCTCTGATCTTTTGTGCATCATTGTTATGTGTACTTAGGCAGCAAACAGATGATGGGAGGAAAGTGAGTTTTATAGTCTTAAGTCACAGTCTCTTGACCTTCGTATCGCTCTACCACTGCTGCAGCTTTCGTGCGTGTCCCCTCAGGTAGAGATCCGCAGTACAGTGTCTATGTTGTATGTGCAGAGTGTCACTTGTCTCTCAGGGGACCTCTTGACTGGCGTTAAGGCATGGGCCCTCATTAGGGCTATGCTATCCCCGGCAGGAGAGTTTTAGCAGTTGTCAGCAATCCCCAGCACATCGATTTCAATTTCTGAAGTGATCAATCATCTTATTCTACTTCTTCGTTGCTTCACTGCCAGCAGCCACCGTGTTGTGTATTCCTCTTGTTTTCTGACTTTGTCTGCAGTGCAATTTGAAAGCTGTCTTGGAGGGGGGAATGTGTCTTGTTTTAATGTAGCAGTATGTTTATTACCGGTGTGGTAATCTTTGCCAGCATCACTCCTGATAGGATTTAATGTCTGAGCTTCCAGGAGACCCTGCTTCATTTAACTTTAATGCTGCTGATCATGTGAACATGTGCACAAAAATACTTTTCTGCATTTGCTAATCTAACACATTTTATGTTTTCATCTAATTCAGCTAAATCCAGTGACGGCGTTGCACTGTATAAGCATCTCATCATCAACATAAACATTGACAGTTGACTGCTTTTAAATTTAAAGACTCACATTTTCATCACTCTCGCACTGAAACTGATTTTTGAGAACAATCAAAGTCTCTCTGTTTTCCTCAGGTTGCAGAGAAATACAATAAATAGGCAGTGGAAAGAAAGTAAATCTATTTTCTTTGCAGTATTGTATCATTTGTTTTGGCCGATCTGTGGCGTTTAATACAACAAGGAGTTATTAAATGTTCTACACTGTTCGTGCTGCAAGGTTCCCCCTAAATCACTCTGTTGCAGCATCACAACAGTAGAATTAATGAGAGCTATTTTTAGCTCTTTGGTCCCAGAGCGGTCAGAATTGAATAAGTCTCTGCCTCACCCCTAAACCATACTACAGCACAAAATTCCACCATGTTGCTTCAGTTAAGACAAAATATGATTTGCTTTTTTACACACACAGTTTCAAAGCCTGTGTTCTTTAGTTTTAATGGTAATAATATAATGCCACATTAGGGTGTACATGAATACAATAGTATTTGTGACGTACTAAAAATAATTCACATTTCAACTGTGTTGGCTCTCTTCAGTCTACATTGAAAAGAAAGGCAAAGATATGAGTCATGGCTTACAGTACAGCCTTTCTTTCTCACTCTTATTTTTAATAGCCAAATTAATTTTAAAATAGGGCTGCTAGATTATGGGAAAAAAAATCATTGTCATCAGTTTAGAGCTCACAATTATTTACCAGAATTAGTCTCATCATGTGCTTGTTAAACTCCTTAAAGTGTTTCCATTTGGTTTCCTCTCTTTCGTTTTCCCTCAGGCTCTCTTTCTGTTATCTTGGCTCGAGCTGAACCAAACCTGCCACGGCCTGGCGGGGTGCAAGTTGTGGGCTTTTAGGGGAGGGGTGAAGGTCAGCGCCGTAAAAGAAAAGGGGTCTGCTCGATTTAATTACGCAAAACTAAAGCAGAGCGTCATTGCGAAAGTGAAGGCAGTGTTTTTTTTTCCTCTCAATTATGTTATTTTCATAATCATTCTGGGCCAAACTTGTAACCAAACGTTTGATTAGCTTTGCTTGAAAGGGACAGGAATTGTCACAGCGCGCTGCCAAGACTGTCTGCTACTGCCAAGCAGGCAAAATCTATTGTTTTGCTGGCCTCAGACAGGATCTCCAGGTCACACAAGTATGTGTAAGTTTGTTATTGCTCAATTTTATTGTTACTGGCATGTGGATAGCTTCTAGTTACAAATGCTGTCTTCAGATGCAAATGACTTGAGCCATGTGTGCCCCTGAACTTGCACAATATATTGTAAGTGGAGCATTAAGCTCAGTGGACCTTTTGAATTGTTATACTTACAGTTGAGACAGTTTCTTGATTAACCAAAAATATTAGTTACTATTTTAATTAAATGATTGCCTAATCCTTTTAAGGTCATATTTTGAGCAAGAATGCCAGGTCCTTTGATTAGCACTTGTGCTAAAATGGGAATGACAGCTTTGTTTTTTGTGGTAATATTGAATATCTTTTGGAAACTGCTGGTCATTTTTTATGATTTTTAATTTATAGAGCAGCTGAAGGAGTAATCAGGAATATGAGCTGTGATCAGTAACAACAGTAATTGTTAGTAGGAGTCTATAATTGATTTACAAGTGGCAATTAAAAGCTTGCTGCTGGCAGAACAATATTTTACAGACATGTTATAATAGTTTGTTTTGCAGAGGATTTAAAGGCCCAGTGGGCTTATTGATGATGATGATGTTAAATCATTTGTACATTGATTTGACACAGTCCTTTTGAGCAGAGCTTTCCTCTCCGTTCTCCATTCTCTGCCCTGTTATCCATCTGCATTGAAGTCCATCTGTGTTGTAGTGCTGGCTCCCAAGTTGCCTAGTTGTAATCCCCCAAGCATGACCCAACCAACATGGTGTGTCTCACTGTGGAGCGGCTGCCAGCCCTGGCTTTAGCTTGAGGCATGAAGCTTCTCTTGGCACCAGATTGTGACTGTAAAGGGTGTACACAACAGAGGCACTGAGAGTCGTCAGTCACGGGACGGTGGTGCAACTTTACAGCAAACAGCACTCAGGAGTCTTCACATTTCACTGAAGGCAACATGTCTTACATTGGCTTTAATTTTAATTTTACTTGCCTGTTTAGCTTATGTATTTAACTCAGAAGATTGATTGTGGCACAGAATGCTTTTGGAGTGACTTTTTTTTTCTGCAAAAGACAGGAAACAAACATGTTTGTTTTAAATAAGTCATTTTTGCACTGTTTAGATCTCTGTAGCAACAAATAATAGTGGTCATCTGAGCCATGAAAACAACAAATTGGGCTGATGAATTCTTTGGGCTGTGTCTTTTTCTTTTTTCTTTTTTTAACTAAACCAACAGTTTAGAGGACCCTTCATACCTGTCCTGAAAGGCCAGAAGAAAACCACACTGTTTCCCCTCTGTTACCAGAGCAACAAGCTCTGCGGGAGGACGAGGAAGCAAAATTAAATCCCTTCACAGTGAAAGGTGTATGTATGTGAGAAAGAGAGAGATCTGTTTTTGCTCAGTTTCCTTCTGTTTGCCCCATTTGGGTTTTTCTGTTTCATTAATTTTATGGTGATTTATTTGTATTCAGTCGAGCTTAATGAGCATCCTCTAAACATATTTTCCAGACAATAAAATTGACATTTCTGGCAACCCACTCCAAAACATTAAATGTTTGTGGGTGTGCGTGTTTTGTATTATACGGCATAAATGCCTATGAAGAAGTTTTCAAAGTCTGAATATCAATTGGAAACACCCCCCCATTTATCAGTTAGAGGCAAACATCTATAAATTTAGGCAAAATGTTTGAGCTCTTGGCGTCAGCATTTGCACTGTGCTGATCAAGAAGACTGGTGCATAAATCCTCCTACCCAAAAGAGCAAACTTTCCAGCTTTCACCAGACTTGTTTATATTCAGATGCCTTCCCCCAAGAGCAGATAACTCAGTGTAAAAGGCCAGGGGGGAGTTCCCTTGTTCAAACGTTGGTTCACTCTCCTTGTGTGAGCCCCACTATAAGCTGCTTGAGGAGTTTGTGACTGTTGCTGCCAAGCTGAGAATGTCTGGGGCCACTTGTGGCATTTTATTTAGCTGCCTGTATTCCCAGACGCCAGCTAATCTTTGGCATTTGGCCGACAGGTCGCAGCAGACATAAGGATGATGTGTTGAAGGATGCCCGGGTGCTAAAACAATAAACGGCATAGCAACAGTCAGTCAGTGAAGCTACTGCCTCTGACTATGATTTCTGTTGTGCATAACAAAGCTGGTTGTTTTTTTCAAACGTGAATTAATCTTTTTTTTTTTTTTTTCTTCAGGCATTTCTTTCTGCGGCAGCATGGCTGTTATTATTTCCAGCTTTTCTCTTGGTTTTTGCATGGGTGCCAGTGCAGACATCCAGACGTATAGACTGGATGACACATTTTGTCAAAGTGTTGAGTTAAAACTTTGCAAAATACACTGCGCATTTTACATGTGCTCAGAATAAGGTAATTTAAAGATGGGTGTCCCAGTGGCATAACTATTGCAAAAGGTTGCCAAAATCAGGCATCCTTGGGCCCGTGGTCACTTACCGCATTGAGTTGTTCTTATGGCTACTCTGTCTACTGCATAATCACTTTTTCATAATCATAATTACTTTTGGTGAATATTGATGTCATTATTTAACAGGATTGCTATGACTTTGAAAGAATACTAAACCTACCACATCCTGATAGGGTGTGAATTTGGGGGTAAAAGTAATGGAGTGGGTTATCTTGTTTTAATGATTGATGGAAGCAGTAAAGACATGGATGGATTGATTAAATTTTAATAGTGCATCCCTTCTTCTCATGAGGTCTTAAACAATATTTCTACAGTAGGTGTGTCGCAGGAAGTCACTGGAATCATGGATGGTGTGATCCATGATGGCATGATGATCTCTAGTTCAATTTTGGCCTATAGATCATCCAAGATTTAGCTGTTTATTACTCTTTGTAGCTTAATAGGACTGCCATTAACAAGTTGTTATACCGATGTGTTGCAAAATAGTCTTCAGTGGGATGCTCGACTGACACGTGCTAGATGTTTTGCGTTTGTAGCTGCCAACACACTGCCAACAATCTCAGCGGCAGGTCAAAGCAATGGAACCAATGTGCCTTTTTAGCATGAAGAGTAATCTCCCTTTGCTCATTTTTCATCACACTTTAATGTACGGCAACATGAGATTTCTGCATAGGTGGTCATACTGTAAGTGTTCAAGGTGTCAAAGAAATTACCAGCAAAGCAGAAGGGAAATGTGTGATAGTCTCACCTTTTAAGATCTCAGAGCTGGGATCGTTTTGCGTGACAGATGGGGGTTATTGCATTAAGTGCTGTGATGGTGGTTGTAATTTTCCCTAATGGGAATGACCTGGTAGTATTTTATATGCAGTCCTTGAATGTCTAATGTGTTGTGAGATTGCAGTGGAGGTAAAATGATACAGAAGCAGAGATAAGAAGCGAGCTGTAGGCCACAGAGGACAGTGTTAAACCAGCGGCTGACTGAGGTGACCTTAATCTTATCCTCTCTTTTTTTTAATGGGACCGAGGTCCCCCTTTAATTTTAGAGACTTACTGCCCGTGTGGCTCTGTGGTATCCAGTAGGGTCTTTTTCTGTTGTACCATTGTATTCCGTTCACTGTAAACCTGGGACCTCATACTGTGGACCCACTACGAAGAAGACTGTGTCTGGTCTAACACCAACATGTTTATGATATGTGTGGTCTATGTCAGTGTGAATCAGCAATTGTGAAGAAAAAGTATCCTGCTGTGTTTCCTGTTTTAATTTTCATTGGTGGCGAGGACAGAAACACTGGGAACACTTCCTTCTCCTTCCGCGAGGAGGTCTTGCTAGAGGGAATTAATAATAATAAAAAAAAATCTGCATAAGTATTGTTGTGTGTCAAAATGTTATTTTTATTCAGCTTTTTAAAAATTATTTTCACTAAAACCTTTAAGTGTGTTTTGACAGTTGATGTGGCTCAATATAACATTTGCATCCTTTATTTGCAGTACAGGAGTGATTCTAAATAATGAAAGGCAGTCTAAATCCTCCAGGTTGCTGATAGTTAAAACTATTACCCTCCTCTCAGCATAAGTAGTTTTTGCTGCAAAACTGTTAAACACCATTCCACACATTATACAGCCACTTAGCTTGGACAGATAACGCCTACTCTGCTCATTAAAAAAACAACACATTTGATCTTTATTCAGACTTTGATAAAGGTTAAATACACAGTTGAAAGAAATGCTGTCAGATCTATTTTGGGAGCCACTCTTCCACCATTTATCAGTTGGAAGAATTAATTATTTTGACTTTGTGTCGGAACCCCGACTACATTAAGCAACTGCATTTCTTTCTGTCTTTCAGAGTGCAGCAATGGAGGAAACAGTCATTTGGGAACAGCACACAGTAACACTACACAGGGTGGGTATCTGTTATCCTTGCTTAGCTCTCTATAATTGTCTATGTTGAAATTATGCCTTATACCAAAAGCTATGCTCTGCCTGGTTTACTTTATTTTTCCTCTATCCCCCATCCCAGCGTTTTCCTCCCTCCTATTTTCAGGATCACAGCATGTAGGAAGTTTGCTAACTGTGTAATTAATTGCAGGTGGAACAGACAAAACAGCAGAGTTATCACTAAGCTTTTCTTCTAAACAATCCCATGTTTTTGGCTGTGGAGCCTAAATAATGTGCACAAATGCTGATCCAGCATTTTGGCCACACAAACTATACAGCTCCAAAACTACTGCTGTATGTGCTTGGTTTTCAGGCCCTCAGAGAGCAGATGTAGCAGTGTAAGACCGCTCTGTTTTTAACACTCCAGAGTTGGTTTGCAAACAGTGATTTGTCTGCATTTATACAAGGAGGTGATAATTTAGTTCTGTCTGCCTGTGCCTGTACCTTTTTTAAATATCAGTGTCTTGGTCCACCCACACATCCTAATCTGTTTTTCTCTGTCTGCAGGCACCAGGGTTTGGATTTGGGATAGCCATTTCAGGCGGAAGGGATAACCCTCATTTTCAGAGTGGTGAGACCTCCATTGTCATCTCAGACGTGCTGAAAGGAGGCCCCGCAGAAGGCTTACTGCAGTAAGATTTTGATGTGTTATTGAGAATCCAGTCATGTTGCTCACTTTTAGTATTAAATTACACTGCCTGCTCCATAAAGACTCCACTGCCTGTCTATTCTTGGTGTCTCATTTCTCTAGGGAAAATGACAGAGTCGTTATGGTCAATGCTGTCTCCATGGACAATGTGGAGCACGCGTACGCTGTACAGCAGCTTCGTAAAAGTGGGAAGCTTGCCAAAATTGTGAGTGTCAACATCCCATTCTGAATTCTTCTTGGAAAGCTTATTTTGTGGTTAGACTTGCAGCGTGTTTGTAGCAGAGATATGTATATTACCATGAAGGTTATTTGGGCTTTCTCATATGTTTTGATAGTTTACTAACAGGAAAAATATGCATATGCATGATTAGGGCATCTCATCTTTATCGTCAAGCTAAGCTGATCTCAGATCTCGTTTTCTTTGGTCAGACAATCAGACGTAAGAGGAAGGTGCACGTCCCCATGGGCCGCCTAGGGGAGAGGGAGACTATGTCAGAGCATGACGAGGAGGAGGATAGCTACGATGAAGAGATATATGAAACGCGGAGTGGTCGCAGTGGCGCGTACAGCGGTGTGGGCGGGGCTATGGGCAGGCGCAGCGGCCGGAGCGGCGGGCGAAGGGACAGGGAACGTGAACGCAGCGGCTCACGAGAAAGGAGTCTCTCCCCACGCTCAGACCGCCGCTCACACAACCTGCCCCCACGCCCAGCCAAGGTCACTCTCGTCAAATCCCGCAAAAATGAAGGTGAGCCTCACAAAGTCGGGGCTTAAAAGGAAATTCAGAACAGTATGACTAAAGCGGGGAATCTCCTGCCATTAGATTTACTTCACTATTAATAGACAACCTTATTCTCTTTTCGAAGAGAATAAAACCTCCAAATCAGCATTGGTTAGCTGCCAGAGCAAACAAAACTTGCCAGCCACAGCAAAATCCAAGTAAACTCAAGTAAATCTAAGTAAAAGAGCAATTAATCTTCTTTAATCAGTACTGTTAATCCCAGTGGGAGAAGCAGATGTCAGCAAAATCGCAGTCAGCGTGGTGTTGTCACGTGAACTCTGTGCTAACGTCGTCTTTGTTGCTGTCGTTCACTTTGTAAGCAGAATATGGCCTGCGCCTGGCCAGCCACATCTTTGTCAAGGACATTTCCCCTGAGAGCCTGGCAGCCAGGGATGGCAACATCCAGGAGGGAGATGTTGTATTGAAGGTGAGAGGGGAGGATGCAGAGAACCACTAGAAACATAACAGATAATTGACACAGCTGAAAATGTTGGAATATTTTCTTTTTTATATGCCTATATGCCTTTTTATTTGCCGTTCTATGCTGATTCAGATAGAAGTATGTGCAGTATGGGTGACTTGTGTTCAGTTTAATCTACTTTGCTGCATATTCTCATTTTATTTGTACTTTGGGGAACATGCTGTGTAGACTTATACTGTCTTGGTCCTTTCTTTCAGCGCATGCACACATTGTTTATGTGGAGGACCAGTGATGTGCAACTTAACGCAGCCCATAATGAGCTGTGGCTGCATGTAATTTCTATCTCTTTCTTTCTTTCTTTCTTTCTTTCTTCCTTTCTTCCTTTCTTCCTTTCTTCCTTCCCTCCCTCCCTCTCATAGCCTTCCAAACCCATTTCTACCTGACAAACATAAGTGGGTTTGAGGTTAACTTCCATTTGATCTCATACCTTTAAGATAATGCATCTGTAGCTCCAAACATGTCACCATTTTATATTATTTCTCTTTCAATTCAGGTTCTGTGGCTGTGTGGGAATGTTTATTTCATGTCATGGCTGATAGCTTGTTTTGCTGATTCTTTCAGATTAATGGCACCGTGACAGAGAACCTCTCTTTGATTGATGCCAAGAAGCTGATAGAAAGGTCAAAGGGCAAGCTAAAAATGGTTGTTCAGAGGGACGAGAGAGCAACCCTGCTGAACATCCCCGACCTCGATGACAGTATTCCTTCGGCCAACGCTTCTGACAGAGACGGTGGGAGTTTTGTGAATTCAGCTGAAATGGGTGCATATTAAAAATCAGACCTGTCAGTGTGTTTTTCAGCCTGCGACTGTTGAATAGTTACTTTTCATCTCACCAGACATTTCAGATATCCATTCTCTGGCATCCGACCATTCCAATCGATCACATGACAGACATCGTAGCAGCCGCTCCCGCTCTCCAGACAGACGATCTGAACCATCAGACCGCTCCAGACATTCGCCCCCACAAATCAGCAATGGCAGGTAAAGATCATCAACCCAGCTTTCGGGCTTTCGGGTGGTGATAGGTGTACCATAAAAATCTGTAATTTTCATATAAATACACTCACCTTCGCTTCTCTTCTCTACGCAACTTACACTGAGTTCAGTTTAAACACAGCAACAATGAGTGCACTTGGACCTCCAACTAAAGAAGTGTTTGTTTTTTATTTTATTAAAAGGGGTCTTATTCTGCTCATTGCCAGCTCAGTGTACTAGAGGAGCTTTGACTCCCAGCACAAAATAATCCTTTTCTCTGATAATGGGACTGCAACAGCACAGCTCATTCACAATCTGAGGCTTTTTTGCTCATATTTTTTTTATTGATTAACAATGAGAATAACTTGCAGATTATGACTAAAATTAAAATAAGAAGTTGGAGCCAACCACATAGACTTTAACATCTTTTAAATAACCATAACTGATGCTATATTTCCTTCCATGTGTTAAAACAGGCTTGTTCTTCTTTTCTCCTTTCTTTTTTTTCTTGTTAAAGGCTTCCGATTTTATGTTTGTGTTAACAGCAACCGTTACCCCATTCAACACTCCTTTTGACTCCAACCTTGTTTGAAAGTAGCTCATTAATTCTTCATTTAAACTCAATAGAGCACCACACTTGTTTCCCTTTCAGTCTGCTCACTGACCTGAGAAAAAATAAAAGTCAGCTGTTAAGCTGCAAAAGAGTGGGTCTTCGTCAAAATTAGGGTTGAAAGCAGATCAGGACTCTGCTCTGCTTAGTCTAGAGGTCCACTGCTCTTAACTCTTAAACGTCATGCCGTATTTCAAAGCTGTCACTGAATGGGATTTTTCTGCCCTTTTTATCGCTGTTATCCTCGAGCAGCTGGAGAAAACCGTAAGTTGGGCACCATTCCCCTCTCTGAATACATGTTAATAGTTTATGTAGTACATACTCAGTAGATTTAATGTAGTTCAATAGAGTTGTTGGGATTTTGACAAATGACTGCCCTCGCTCTGAAAGAAGCAATGAATTTGTGTGGTGACGATCAGTCTTTTGTGTAACAGCAGATTATTACCTGATGGATGTTGCTGCTGATATCGGGCATCAATTATTCAGTGACATTTCTTCTTGAGGTGGCAGAGTCCTGCAAGCGTGTCACTGGATCTGTGCTTCTTGAATGTTTTGGTGGACACATAAGAAAGCGTGATTGCTGCACAGTAAAGTAAAGGCCAACACCAGCTGCCAGTTTTTTTGTTTTGTTTTTTCCCTCCGTTGATAGACGACAGTCAGCGGAGCTTATCCTATATCGAGCTGTCCAGCGTTCGTCCCTCAAATCTTTGCTAAATTCAGTACTCCTCAGTCCTTTTTAATTGAAATCTTCTGAAACTTGGCAGAAATACTCATTGGGTAAGGCTCTACAAAATATTGAAGATGGATTTTTTTTTACTTTTATTTATTTATATTTTTATGAAATTTTGAAGATTAACTGTACATTCAATTTTTCAAAATTTTCAAGAAATAATGTAGAGTGAAGAACTTTTTTGTTGATCAGTTCTTCTGGAACTTGACGAGTATTTGTTGGACAAAGATCTGAAGATTTTCAATTTTTGTCTTTTTATTTTTTACAAATTTTCCGCTTTTGTATTTAAAAAAAAAAGTAAGTATCAACTCAATGAGAAATTACGTTCTGTTCTAATATATCACATATTGTACAAGTAAAACATGTGGGAGGCCAACATGTCTCTTGTTTATCTGATGTCAGGCTGGTCCTTTCTTGTAATATTTAAGACACATAAAACCAAAACTGTGTCATTATAATTTCCTCACCTGCATTTCAGTTAACAGAAAGAAGTTGTGACTATTTGATTTGTTGGAACCAAAATGTTTGTTCCTATGCAGCCAGTTTAAGCAGGATCCTTTCTGGTTACTTTGACACAGTCTGTGAACAAAGTAGTAATTTTCCAAAAAAGTTAGCCATGTGAGAGCCACAAATCTGTGCCACTGCACAGCCTGTCTTTTTCCCACTCTCCTCCTATCAGAAATGTCAATTTTTGCCAAAGCATGGGGATATGTGGACATTATTTAAAATTATCTAGCTTGTCATTAGCCAGAGTCACTGTCTATCAGTTTATACAGCAATTATTTTTTTAAAAGCAGTCAAAGTAGCCAGAGCCTCATGGTGAAATTCACCTGGAGAACAGAACTCACTCCGACACCTTAGATAAGCTGCTCTAAAAATAGAGCACAGAAGACTGGAAGGACAAAGTGATGACCTTCAAGACTAAGATGCAGGCACAGACTATTCTCAGCAAATGCATGTCTGTTTAGGAGAAAATTTCATGTTGCCTTGGAGCACTACATCTGCAGAATGCATTATTCATGATCTCATGCCTTTTCTAAAGAAAAGTTATACAAAAACATCTTTTTTTGTGTCTACAGTCACAGAAGTCGTGACGATGAACGGACCTCAAAGCCAGCTTCAACACCAGCGAAGCTAGCGGAGGAGGTTCCACTGCCCAAACCGAAAGAGTCAGGAGGCAGAGAGGAGAAACAGCTCCCACCTCTCCCAGGTCAGAGATGAATCAGTAAATTCAATGTTGATACGTATGTGTAAGAGGAATCATTTGTAAATCAGAAATAGTGTGCAATTTCCCTGCATGCCATTTGCAGCAGGAAATTGACATTAATTCTTGTTTCAAACAGTTATTTTTGTGCCTTTTATTTTTTCCCTTTTTAAAAGCCCAACTACCAAAAAAGTTACATCCAGTCGCCTGCTGAGCCAGGCTGAGTCTGCCTGGAGCCAAGTGAAAATAAACCATATGAGCTGATAGAGTCTGACGTTCCTCCACAGCCTGCAGCACTCTGCTGCCTCTCTCTTTGACTTTCTAGCTCAGGACACTGTGCGCCTTGAGTGTGCATGTGTGCACACAAGAATCAGTGTGATATTTTTTTTTTCTTTTATGTGTGCTTTTTTTTTGTTTGTTTTTCTCCTCCCATTAGTGTGCATGTGGTGAGTTTTACATATGTTAGATAGCTGAAGTATTGTGAAATTGTGACAGCATTTTGGGGCGGTGGTTTTTGGGTTTTTTTGTTTGTTTTTGGCCATCTGTAGTCAGTGTTACATATTCATCATCTGTCTGCATTAATAACATGAGTTTTTGTGCATCTTTATTTAGAACCTAAGCCAGTGTATGCTCAGCCGGGACAGCCAGATGTAGACCTGCCCGTCAGTCCTTCCGATGCCCCCGTGCCAAGTGCTGCCCACGACGATAGCATCCTACGGTAATACATTTCTTTTTTAAAAAAATACAGGTCTTTGTAAAAAGTATTGAGGAAAAAAAAGTACTTTGAGTACACTGGGAGAGCTTTTTTTTAAAAAATTATTTTAAGAAAAATGTTTTTGAATGCTTTCATGCACATTGTCAGTTATCTATAAAATGCAATGGTTACAATTCAGGCTTCAGACTACTTTAAACACTCACTTTGTAACAATTTTATTCTACTCTTGGGTCTCATCGACTTATAAAAAAAACAGGATACGCTTAATATGGTCATCTCAGGCGTGCAGGTCTGACAATGAGCACAGTAGCCACACCCACATGCAGGTCAAATGTTTTGTTTGTGCAGTCAGTTGGCAGAAGGTTCAGCAGAGAGGGTTGCCTTAAAGCAAAGAAAATTTGAAGCTGAAAATGAGGGTAACAAGTCTCCTTTAATGGTTTGCTGCCAAGTGTGAATAAGCAGGATGCACAGCGAACAGTGTTTGTGAGAATGGTTACTGTGGTTATTTTTGTCATCAGCAAAAATATTGAAATATCTTAGGATGCTCTGTGGAGAAATCTGGCTGGCATTTAGGTTATGTTGAAGGAAGTGAACTTGGCAATTGTCTTTATTCTCAGGCCAAGCATGAAGTTAGTGAAGTTCAAAAAGGGGGAAAGTGTGGGTCTGCGGCTGGCTGGGGGGAACGACGTGGGCATCTTCGTAGCTGGAGTGCTGGAAGATAGCCCAGCTGCTAAGGAGGGCCTGGAGGAGGGCGACCAAATTCTCAGGGTAAGATTATTTTTAACACAAGCTGGTGTGAAATGAGACAAACTTCAAAACACATGATGTGAGAAATAAAAGAAATAGAGATGTTTAAGTTTTGGGAGAAGAGAGGAAAAATGGGATAAGCTATTTATTGTCTTTATTTTTATGTTTTAACAGTGGGCCCATCATAGTGTGTGGAAACAGCGATGTTTTTTATGGCGGAATGTCTGAAGCATTCCCTTATTTATTCATGGTGTTATACTCTGGCTGCTCCAAAATTCCTCTATCTTCAAGCTGGTCTCTTAGCAATGACCCTGAGGGAGCACACACAAAAAACAGTTTCCTCTCGCTTTGTTTGTCCCTTTCCCTCACAGTCATACATCTCTGTTTGTTCCTCCTCCTCTTTTCTCCGAGTATATTGAGGAATACTTTGACTTCTTTTAGTGCAATAAAACCTGCAGTTGCCCAGGCAATTTAGAGAATGGGAAAAGCTATTTGAACCTTTGTCTAAATGAAGATTTACATTTTCTGTCATGCACTCCTTGAGCAATAAAAGTTACTTCTTAAATTTGAAAATTCAAGATAACAGTGAAGTTTCTGTGTGAAAACCATAACATAGAAAACATGTTTTTTCCCCCCAAATTCCAGGTAAATAATGTTGATTTTGCAAACATAATCCGAGAGGAGGCGGTGCTATTCCTCCTGGATCTTCCTAAGGGTGAAGAGGTCACTATTCTGGCCCAGAAGAAGAAAGATGGTAAAGGAAGTAAAATTGATTAAAAGCATGAGAAATATGTGATAGTCTGATTGGTTTGTTGTTACTGACGTACTACTCTGTACCCTCATTTCGTTGTGTGCCTTGTGTGCACAATGACAATGAGTTGCACTTTTTTTTTTTTTTTTTTTTTTTTTTTTTTTTTTTTGTTGGGTGGGGGGGGGGGGGGGGGGGGGTGATTGCCCCCAGCATTACCAGAGACACACGAAGTGTTAAGATTTATTATTTTAATTTAGACAGCAAATGTGACAGATTAGTCGTGACAGCTGTTGATTTAAACATGTGACCCTATTTGAAAAGGAAAGTACACATTTTCTGCTGTTATATAAGCTACACTTTCTCAGTCTCTGCACCAGCATAGAGCAGGCAGACTGATGCTTTCTGGTCAACTCTCAGTGGCTCATTAGCACATGTTTATGAAAAGTGGGAAATAGCATTGTCTCACAATTGCCTTCAACTTTACTTTGCAGTGTTTTCTCGTCTAGAGTGCCTAATGCACAGTAAAGTATCACATTCTATGGCAAACAACCAGATATGTTCCAGTTACTCATTAGAGCTAAAGAGTAACGGGATGATGACTGAAGACTAATATTACCTCCTGAGCTAATTTCAGCAGAACATTTAGTCACTTAGAGGAAATGGACAAGCTTCTGCATGACATATCAAACCACCTATTACAGAAATCATATACTCAGAACAAGACGGGATGATCATAAAAATTCTGAGTGAGTTCCTCCAATTTCACGGCCATGACTCTTGTATAAAGTTTAAGGTGACAGTGTATACACACGGACATCAATGTCACTTTTTTCTCCTTTCATTATAATTAATCGCGTATCTCCAGGGCACATAGAGAGCGCAAGAGAAGCAAGTTGAAGGCAGGATGGCTGTAATCTGACATTGATGTACAGCAAAAATGGAAGTCCTTGTTCACCTTCCCTTTGTTCCAGGGAGAGGGAAGTGGTGTGTGAAAGGGTGTAATTAATGAACCTACAAATAGCTCCAGTTTCATTTAATGACAATCTATGTGTTAAGAGGCAGTACCCTTTGTTACTGTGGGTGTGGGAGAGCTGGCAATACTGGCTCCCAATAGAGCTCTGACAGGTAATTCTGCATTTTGAAATGGTAATGAAGCAGAATACATCACTGGATTATACCTGAGGGACTAACGTGTTGAGCGTCCTTCAGGGTGCAAAAATGTAACACTCTTGATCATCAGCGAGGCTACTGGCAACAGAGTATCGGTGGGTGAGAAGGTCGAGAACTGTGTCTGTGTGACTTACCCCAGGGCTTAGCCAGTGCAGCCAATTCCTAATTGCCGCTTTAAACGGGGCAAATGAAGCTGGCATGACAAATAGCGTCAAAACAAGTCTGTAGGCTGGCACTCAGTTAATTTGTGAGACACAGATGTATTTTGTGCCAGGAAGAGCTCACGCGTAATGAATATCATTTCCCAGGTAGCAGCTTGCAAATGATGCATTTTACTGCATACTGTGCACAGTGCAGTGCAAAACAGGCGGAGTGCTCCTTATCTCATTTAAGCTGAACTTGGACATCGCAGTCTCTCGGTGCTTCTTGCTGTTAATGCATACAGTGTGCTCAGTGTTGAGGAAACTACTTTGAAAGCATAGCTTTGCTATGCTAATTACCTCTTTCTTTGCTCGGGAAGTAGTTGAATTACAACAAAATGACCCGAGGGAGAAATCTAGTTTGGTAAACTAAAGTTATTTAGGAAAAGTAGGTCAAACTACCTTGTCAAAAAAAGAAAAAAAAAAAGAAAAAGATCAAACTGACAAGACACATGATGTGAAATTATAACAAAAAAGTACCGTACCAGCAAAAGATGCTTCTCAGCTGTTTTTTTTTTACAAGGAGTGCCCACTTGTTTGCAGTTCTTACATAAACAAACGTATACCCAACTGTTTATTAGGAACTACAAGGAAGCTCGGATTTCTATATACAAGTTCCATGAATTTTGGCTTGTGTAACTAACATATAGAACCCACGTTTAGGCTGTGGACCTAGTCATCATCATCATGCATTTGATTAAATATGAATAAGGTGATTCCATCTGAGGCTTTGATTTGGAGGGTTTGTCCATGATGATGCCGTTACTTTGTGTGCGCTGAGAAATGTCTGCTCATTTGCACCTGCATGACACAAGGGTCAAGTGAGTGCTGTTAGCTGGATGGTGAATGCATTGCCTGGGCATGCGTTCGCAGCTGTTGGGATGAAAGAAAAAGGGGGCGGGGCTGGTCATGGGTTCAATTACAGTAGAGAAGCAATGGCAACATAAAAATAAAAATTAATTCCTTTCCTTTCATGGCCCTAGACGGTTTTGTTTTATAGTTAACTTGATGAAAAAAATGGCAAAAAATAACTATGCAAATGTTAATGCCACTGAACTAACGATAACTGTAATCTGTTATTGTAGTTAAACTACTAGTTTAACTACATCCAACACTGGATGTGCTATAAAAAAAATATTAGTAGCTTCTCCTTTAATTAGTGATACTGCGATTTTGATGAATAGGGTTGTTAGCTGAAATGAGACGTTTTCTCCTTCAGAGGGATTTTAAACAATCAGTGTTTAATTAATTTTTCAGTTCACACGATTTCTAAGACCGTATCTTATTCTCTTATCTTTTGGTCCAGAAAAAGTTTCTGGCACCATCACTGCCCATCTATTTTCACAATATGCTTATCTCAGTCCCTGAAAGAATCTCATTGTTCTTCCTCTAATCCTCCAAATCTGCAGCATGACTCAGAAGTTAACCACACTCTCTTGTGCCAGTACAATTCTGTTCTGTATTATCCTCCAACAGGAGCCACACATCATTTTTCCCTCTGAAACAATGCAACCAAAATGACTCCTTGTCTGCCAAACAGCTGATAAAATACCCAGCTGTGAGTTTTAATAATGCTCGCTGGCAAACACGAGTCAAGGGACCACTGAAAGATATAATAACACACTTTGTTATAATGAAGCTCGTTATCTTACACAACAGTGGGTGACCTGATATAGAAATGGTTAGCATTGCACAGAGAGTACTTGTTATACCTAACTCTGTTGTATAGTGAAGTAGCGAAAGAATCTACTTCCAGTTCTTGGACGACCAAAAATATAATAAACACTTATTATTATTTAATGAGTTTGTCTTGGAAAACGACAGAAAAGCAACATTACAATTGAAATTAAGCTTCTCTGTCTGAGTTGCTGTGCAGTGAATGTTGGTGACAGCTTCTAGACATGTTAGTCTTAATCCTTGACCTGGCCCAGTCATTCAAAACCTTCGAAGCCAATTGAGATGAATCCATAGGAATGTAATGCATTCTTGGGAGGGGCTGAATAGTGGGAAATGCCTGTTAACCTTCACGGTCACGGGAATCTGGTCATTATGGAAAAGGACGCTGGCAGCTTTAATAAAAAATCATGGCAAGCTGTGACATTCTTGCACAAGTGTGGGTGCTTTTCAGCAGGTCCCTAATCTCCAAGGTCTATTTTGGACATCACATTGGACCCCAAAGCCCCCTTACCCTTGTGTCTCACTCTGTCTCCATCTGACCAACTGCACACTGTCACATAATACACTGTCTGCCTTTAATTACTGTCTGGAAGTATCAGGGTTAAGGGTCACATTCCATTGGGAGTCTCTGTGTGGATTTGTGTGTGTGTGTGTGTGTGTTTGCGTAGCTAGACTGGAGCGTGTTCTTTGTATGACGGTGGGAGTATTGAGGGAAGTGCTGAATTCCACAGCACTTTTACCTCGTTGCTCATCACATGTCACACATCCTCAACCGGTGGCTACGCTGTCACACATCAGACCTGCTTTGAAAGTGCAAACAGTTTGGTGGGAGCCACAAAGGAGATGCCACAGCTATGATTACAAATTTCTAATTTAAGTGTGAGACAAAACTCTGAAAGGACACTGGATACAATTTACTCCACTATGATATCCAACCCAAACTGTTGCCCTTAAGATTAAAGCTCTCTATCACTGATGCTCAGCTTCTACTTTCCCTGACAAGAGAATTTGGCAGTTGTATTTAAAACAATCTATGCTTGGCAAAAGCCACAAATTTGACCTCTTATCTACGAGTAAAAGAGGCAAAATTCTTTCCACATGCAGGTAAAAAAAAGTCTTAGCTATTAGCTTCAATAGGAAAATGTTTCAAAAATATATACTGCACTGATGCTGTATAAAATGTGAGACCAATAGGGTATTATTATATGAGGGAAGGAACAAAAGAGGCTGGTCAATGTTATGAATAAAACCCAAACACCACACCCTGCAATTTGACTACAAATATTATTGCATAAATCAGCTGCTGGCCTTTCATGCTCTGTTGCCATCAGCAAGCCACGAGTCCAGCCGGACTATAAATTAAAGTGAACAAACTTAGATGTTAGGCCACTGTAATTGAGTTTTGTGTCTGTTGTTATATTTTTTTTATCTGCTGAATTGTTATGCGGACTCATAAAATTCAATGACTAAACACAATAATGTTTTCATGATGGCAGGATAGGCAAGCACAAGAGTCGATTTGAATACACTTTGGTTGAGATTTACTGTAGCAGGTCTGCCTTTGCCAGTGTGACCAGAATAATTTTTTATCGAGTTTTTATTAAATGCTCCGAGTCGCCAGCACTATTCCACACAGGCAGAAACAGCATATTGATGAATGCTGATACATGTTCCCTGAAAACATAATCTAGTGACTAGGCAGAAATAGGCTGTTTTTCATGCGATCTGTTGACTAAACTGTCTCAGACCATTAGGCAGATCCTTGAGATACTGATTACTAAGAGGGACAAATACATAAAATGCAAATGCTTACAGTGACTGAGGTGAAAATCTGTGATGCCTATTCCACTCAATCAAGGGAAACAATGTAACACTCATAGTGAAGAGTTGGGTATTTTTATTACAATCAGGTGCACAAAGGAACATCAATCCAATTCATTGGCTATTCAATAATATATGCATATATAAAGCTGCTGAATAATAAATGATGCACTTAAAGTGAAAGCAGGAGGAGTCTATTGATTAGGCCTCTTACGTCTATCATATGACCCATAGATTATCACACAATCTGCACAGATTGCCTCTCTCTGAGCTCCATTGGCAGAACAACAGTGAGAAGAGGCTTGTGTTCCACAAATAAAAGAAAAAAAAAAGAAAAGGTTGATGCACCGATGGAGTGATCCCTATGGTTTATCATATTACCTTGAACTTGACTGTCCATAGAATAATGTGTAGCTGGTGGCATAGTGAATGTAATTTTTGTTGTGTGGTATTTTCTTTAAATTTTTTGCAGCTTCATAGTCTGAGAAATACATTAATAGACAGTATTTGTGTAAAACAACCAAACAAAAATGTAAAAGCTTTTCTTCTGGTGATGATTACATGCACAAGAAATACTAGTTGGTTAAACCAATTAATATTTCATGAGTGCGCATTGGCAGTTACACAGCCACCAGTCACTAGCTGGGGCTGCCGATTATAGAGTCTATATATACTGGACCATACTGCAACAGATTAATACCCTGATGTTCAGTTACATTAAATTCACTTTTATTTATGTATTCACAATGCACAACAGTCGCCTGAAGGCACTTTATAAGGTAAACACCCTACAATACTAGAAAGAAAACATTAAACAGAAAATATTAGAAAAGAGAAAAAAGAGAACATAGAGAGACCAAGGAGAAAACACAATTTATGGGAGAGAGTAGAGTAAGTTAATGACATGAATAACATGTAGCAAATAAGCACATGATGAATTAAAAGAGGTGAGTAGAAATGTGTTGGTAGTCCCCCAGCAAGATAACTAAGGGATGGTCTGATCAAGCCCTAACTATGAACTATAAGAAGTAAAGTTGAGTTTGCATTTTTAAGCCTCAACTAATTGCCATGTTGATGTGCCATCAGAAGTCACAACATTTGGGTGAGAGATTGGATGCAATTTGCACGACAGACTGACGTTATCAGCTCAGTCCAACAAGCGTCATCTGCAAGCTGCATTTGCTGTACAGGTACAATGCACAGACACATATATCTGTTATTTTAATTAGTGCAAAGTACTAAAGACTAATAAAATACTAGATTATCACTCACCAAAACTAAAACCCAAGCTTTTTGTTGTGCTGTATCCCAAAGCAATCCATGCTATAGTGAAATAATTCCATTGAAATTATCCAAAGGCACCAACAGAACAAAGCGTTGCAGTGACTCGACTAAGCGGAGAGCAGGCCTAGCATGCACACAGGCAGCAAAGCAATAAGCCCTGCCAGGATCCAAATGGATTTGTTATAAAACCAAAATGGGAAAAACTATCCATAGTGGCCAAAACAAAGTTTTTGTACCTGGCTGTAAGCATGCTTTTGTTTGCTGTTCAGTTGTGAACAATAACATGTGAGCCTATGGGGACTGACTCACTTGAGGAGGAAACTTTAAGAACCATTAGAGAAACTGCAGTTCTCATTGAGGATATTAACTTGCATGGAGATGATGGTGCATTGGTTAGCACTGTTACCTCACAGCAAGGAGATCCTGGGTTCAAAACCACTATCTGGCTGGGTACTCTGGCTTCCTCCCACAGTCCAAAGACATGCATTTAGTGGGGTTAGGTTAATTGGTGATACTAAACGGTCCATATGTGTGAATGGGAGTGCACGGTTGGCTGTTAGTCCTGAAACAGACTGTCCAGGGTGTAACTGCCCTTTGCCCTATGGTAACTAGGATAGGCACCAGTCCCCTTGCAACTCTAAATTGGATAAGTGGTAGAAAATGGATGTACAGAAGGCTGTTAGTGCTAGAACTGCTAATATTAGCCATGCTAAACACATTTTCTTACTACTGCACTTTTTAAAAGTCTAAATTTAACTTTAGCATTTAAACAAATTGTTGCTAGGAACACCCCTGCCTTCCTCCATAGATTATGACTTGGAGATCCAATGACATTTGTTGCTGCAGCAGAAACCAAAATATCAGTGAGCTGAAGAAGGATCTGAAGCATTGCCCACTTTAGCCAAAATGCACAAAGCTTTGCCTGCTTTGGCATACTCATCCTTTTAACTGGGACTAAACCCCAAATGGGGGAAGACATTTTTTTTTTTTTACTAGTTACTCTGTTTCCTACTTGTAATCACTGTGTTTCACAGCTGGCTGAACTCAGTTGCATGTTCCGCCAATAAATAATGTACTCTGATGGCACGTGTCCTATAGTGCACCACACTCTATGAGCACTTTAACAGAAAGAGGAGCATCTGCATTTTTGGTGCTATTGTACATTAAACGTTCAGGATTTGTAAATAACCTGGTGTACCATAAAATACCACCCTAGTTTGATTAGATGTTGTGAAGGACATGCAGAGGGTTGGGATGGCACAAGAGGATGCCAGGGATCGGGTGAGATGGAGGCAGATGATCTGCTGGGGTGACCGCTAAAGGGAGTACATATAGTACATTCATGGAAGTTTAATATCTTTATCAAAGAGGTTTTGCAGCAATGCAGTTATGTGATGTTTCTTTTTAATCTGCTTTTGACAGTCACATACTGCAACATAAAGATGCACAAGTCAAAAATGTTTTACCTTATTTCCTTGTATGATCAGTAATGTATTTATATTGTGTTAATAAAACACTTTAAATCAGTGAACACATCTTTAATACACAGCATGTTATAATGGCCATTTTCTTTGAACTTTTACAAGTTTCACTCATTACACACAAACACACAAAAAAAACAACAACAAAAAGATGTAATAGGAATAACCACCAGTCTCTGTGACAGGTTGGCTTATTTCATGTCTGTCTAGTTTGTATTTTTTCACCCTCCGACTGATAATTTTGAAATGTCAATGACATCTAACAAAATCAGCACAACGACACGGTGACATTGTAAGCAGATTGTGGTGTTATACAAAAAATAAATAAATAAATAGATGATATGATAAAAAAAAAGAAACTTTCCCTATGAAGTCCCATCTAGCTGATATAGTACACAGTAAAGCTGCCACTTTTTCCCTTATCTAACCAAGGCTTAGGTACCTTCTCTCCCACTGAGTTGCCTTATCCTCCTCAAGCATCTGTTTTTGAAGCCAGGGAGCTTAAGCACAGATTAATGGAGAGTCCTAGAGTTCTTGCCATGAGGGCACAAAACAGAAGTCTTGGCTTGAATTTTGGCATCAGAACCTGCATGCAGAGAGTCTCCATTATCAGCAACACATCTCTTAGACTGCTGAGACAGCAGGTTTGGCCACACCACCACTTTGACTTATCTCAGCATTGTGCTTTTCAGCTCATTGGGTGGTAATGCTTTGAATTGAGTACCCATGGATGTTTCCCATTTCCTGTCTCTTTTTTTTCCTTTTCTTTTCTTTTTTTGTGTGTTTGTTTTAGTGGTTTGTGATACATTGTTGTAAATGTGCTGTAATAAGATAGTTGTCCTCCACTTTCATTGAAACTTTCATTATCTTGAGGAAATGCTGAAACAGCTTCTGTTGTAGATGGTGCTGTAGTATAGGCCTACTGGCATGTGTTACCCAATCAATACTCACCTTAATCTAATTTAGTGGGAAGCAGCGAACTCTTTCACTTTATCCCATCCCCCTTCTCATTGAGCTTGGCTCTGGTAAAAGGGCCTCTCATTCTCTCATTCTGTTGCAAGGCTTTTCATCCTACAGACAGATACAATGTTCCTGAAGCCCTGCAGTGACTGTTCTCACGCTTTCTTGGTCACTGCTCAGAAAAAAAGGGGAAAAAAGGAGTTTTTTTTTCCTCCCAGGAAAAGAGGGGTTGAGTGGGGGTTGGATTTTAAAGGGAGGCATCAGCAATCCAGTCACCACCCCTCCCTCAAATGTCACCGTAACCCTGTGAGTTGTGTCTTCTTGCCAGTCGCAGCAAAATGTACCGAACGAAACTGTCTTTTTCAAATGAGCCAAAGTGAGCAGAGTATGAAACAGTAGCTCTGACATCTTGAACGTGACTGGCCTACTATTCATGATATTTAATCAGAGATTAAATATGCACTGCATTACATTTCCCAGTCTGGCACAATGGCAGCTCCTTCATCAATCTGCACTATTTCCAGGAAATATACACTTAGAGAAGCCCCCCCGCCCCCCTGAGGACAGGTCTAACGGTGTTTATATTTGTTGATTATCTGTTTTCATGCTGCTCTTGCTGATTTATTTACATCAATTTTCAATTTATTTTGAAGCTTCTTTTTATTTGAAATCTTTGCTTTCTGCATTGCACAAGCAATTGTGAAAGCATCACTGGACCACATTCTGTGTGACTACCAGTTCAAAATGATCTTGTATCAGAAGTAAAGCCATTAGGCTTAATGCACTGGAAGCATTCAAATATCAAACACAAAATCTCATCTCCTCTAATCTTGTTGAATGGTTGACTATCAAAGAAGCCACATGGTTATTAGCCTGTAACCTCAGACTTTCAATGCCTTATGCTTTTAGGGATGGGTGTGCCCACTCCATTCAGTCATTATTTGGTGTTGGATATTTTTTTTCCATGTGCCAGTCATTTAATGTGTACACAGTGTGGAACCAATCTAACCCAGCCACAGGGGGGCACATGTCAGTGTATTCCTAGTGCTGGTCCCAAGTCTGTATAAATGGGGAGGATTGTGTCAGGAACAACATCCGGTGTAAAATCTTTGCCAAATCAAATATGAGGCTCATCAAGAATGAGATTTCCATACTGAATTAGTTGACGCCTGGATTAATAATGAATGCCTACAATGCTGTTGGCCAACAGGGTGCAGATGGAAACTGTGCTACTGTTGGCTGAAGACAAAGGAAGAGGAGAGGGCGAAGGCATGTTCGGAGGCCGCGAGAGTGAAGGCAAGGTATGAACACACAGGTGAGAGTGATGACTTTAAATGCAGGGACATGACTGGTTTGACGGAGCTGGCTGATATGACGGAGAGAAGGGAAGTAAATTGTGTGTGCAGGACACCAGGTGAAAGGTCAGGTGGATTCAAACTGTTTTAAAATGGTATAGATAGGGAGAGGAATGAAAGTAATGTGATCTTAAAAGGCAGAGCATGTGAATAGTGTTATGGAGGTGAAGAGATTGTCAGACAGGATCACGAGTTTGAGCTGGAAATCAAGGGGGTGATGTTGAATGTTGTCCGTGAATATGACCCACAGGTTTGATGTCAGCTAGAAGAGAAAGAGAAAATCTGCAGCAGGTTGGATCAAGTTGTAGAGAGTGTCTCCAGAGGAGAGAGCCCGATGATTGGAGTGGACTTTATGTAAATGTAAGTAAAGGGAACAAGGGTGAAGATGAAGTGTTGGGTAGGTATGGTGTTAAGGAGAGAAATGCAGGTGACAGAAGGCCGTGGATTTTGTGAAAATGATGTGTGATGGCTGTAGTGAACATGTACTTTACCAAGAGGGAGGAACATAGGGAACATGTGAGTAGAGAAAGGTGCACACGGGCAGACTATATCCTATGCAAAAGGTGCAATCTGAAAGCAACATGTATAGAAGACTGCAAAGTGGTGTCAGGTGAGAATGTAGCTTGGCACCATCAGATGGTAGTGTGTAGGAATGCTTTGGAAACCAAGAAGAGGAAGCAAATGAAGGGCGAGGCACGGATTAAATGGTAAACATTGAAGAACAAATAATGTGCAGAGTTTGGGGAGAAGCTGAACCAGGCTAATACCAAGTACAGCTGAAGTGGTCAGAGAAACTGCCAAGAATGTGTTTGGTGTATCTTCTGGAAAGAGGAAAGAAAACAAGGACACTTAGTGGTGTAATGAGGAAGTACAAGAAAGGATTAAAAGCAAAAAGTGCAACAGTTAAAGATATCAAGAAAATAGACAGGAGTACTGGGGGGCTAGGCGTACAGCAAAGAGTGAGGTAGCAGAGGAGAAGACTTATAGTGAGTGGTATGTGAGGCTGGACACTAAGAAAGAGAAAATGACTTGCACCAACTGGCTAGATAGTTGGTGCAAGAGATTGAGCTGGAAAGGATGTGCGGCACTTCAGAGTGATCAAGTACAGAAATGAGAATGCACTAACGAGTGAAGAGAGTGCGTTGAGAAGATGGAAAGAGAATTTTGATGAGTTGATGAAAGAAGGCAATAAGAGAGAGAGAAAAGGACAGATGGAGGACAGTTAGTGAATCAGGAAATGCAGAGAGCTAATAAAGAGGAAGTGAGAGTGGCCATGAAGAGGATGAAGTGTAGAAAGGTGATTAGTCCAAATGACATACCTGTGGAGGTATGGAGATGTCTGGGAGAGAGGGCAAAGGACCTGTAAACCAGATCTTGGGGAATGCGAGGATACCTGAAGAATGGAGAAAAAGTGCACTGGTACCAATTTTCAAGAACTAGGGTGATGTGGAGAGCTGTAGTAACTACAAAGGGGTAAAGCTGATGAGCCATACCATGAAGCTATGGGAAAGAGTTGTTGAAGCTAGGTTAAACAGAGAGGTGACAATCATGAAGCAGCAATATGGCTTCATGCCAAGAAAGAGCACTACAAATGCAATGTTTGAGATTGTTGATGAAGAAGCACAGAGAAGGTCAAATGGAGTTGAATTGTGTCTTTGTGGATCTAGGGAAATCATGATCATGAGTGGCAAAGACGTGTGTGAGGCTGTTGCAGGACATGTGTGAGGACAACAAGACAGTGGTCTGTGGTAGGAGTGGCAGAGGTGTTTAAGGTGTGGGGTGGGATCACATCAGGGATCGGATCTGAGATCCCTCTTGTTTGCAGTGGTGATGGACAGATTAACAATTGAGGTCAGGCAGGAGTCCGCATGGACTACAATACTTGCAGATGATGAAGAAGGAGAATAAGACATTATTGTCACGGTTAGGGGCAGTGTGTGGCGAGGGGTGGACCCAAACGCAGGACGCAGGAGACAGGACTTGAACTCAAAACAGCTTTATTTGCTGAAGGCCCGGATAACACAAAACACAAAAACTCAAAATCTCAACCAAGGCTGAAACAGAAGGCAGAATGCCAAGCCTGGGAGAAAAAACACAAATAATTAACTGGGGAAACACACAGCAACAAATGGAAGAATACTGACAACGACGCAACAAGGACCAGGGCGAAACACAACCACTAAATACACAAGGGCATGATGAGGGAACGGGCAACAGGAGGTGAACAAAGGTGAACAAAATTACACTAACGAGACAAGGGGAAGCAAAACTAAATACAAAGCACAAGGAACACAAGACTGTCAAACTAAAACAGGAAGTGACTAAACATAACACATACGCAACTTAACAGAAAACCAGATTAAATTCTAAATACTACTCAGGGAAGTAAAACCAAACACAAGACAGGAGACTAAGGAGTAAGACACACTTGAACACAGATCATGGAACATGAGGAAAACAGGAAACAAAACAAACTGCAATACTAATACATAAAACACAAACATACTGTGCACTGGGCCACCAGCCCAGGACAATTATAGAGTCAACCTCATGAGTAATAGAAGCAAGCCTGAAACCATGCATCTAGCAGCAATGTCTGATTTTACTCTCAGTGTCTTCATGTTGCAATTTGTGTACAGGATGAAGAAATGCAAAAGTTGTACTTGTTCTGATTTTCGCTGATTTTATTTCCAACTGCAGCACTCAGTGATTGCTGATTGCCATTAAAATTACAACTACACATTCTCACTGCAAAATATTAGTTACCATTCAGAATAATTTTAGAAATATTAAGTGAAAGACATTTTACTGCATCTACGTTAGTCTCAGTCTGTGGGATCAGATTGCCCCGGTGGTTTGTGTGTTTGTGAAGTGAGATTTATGACCTAGTAAAGGTGTTGAATGAGCAAATCAATAGATTTGTGTCTGATATACTGTGCTGCATTCAGAAACACCTCTATGTACCATTGTTCTACGCCCACCTCCAAGATAGACAATTCCTCATAGTCATTTGGTGAGACATGCCATTCACAGCACACCTACAGGCTTTTAAACATCTTGCAAATACCTGAAAACAAAGCAAAGCAGCCAGGGGGGGCTTAGGCCGTTATTTTAGGAGGGTGACAGAATTATGTTTTGTGAAAGTCTACATTAGGGATTGTGCTGATTAGCAAATAGCACAAATTGGGAAATAGTACAAAAATTAATTATGAATTATATAAAATGCCATTCATATGCTTTAGATCACTGGAATTTTAGTAAATGAATAATCTATATATAACTGTATTCTAATCTAATCTGTTTGGTTGCTATAAATTACAGCAGAGTTCGGGGTAGAAGAAGATGAACACTGTATTAATAAGCGTGTCTTGCTTACTTTCAATAACCATCAGCCACACAAAGCCTATTTTTGTATTATTAATCTTCACTTTCTCAACACAGTGCTGGAATTCAACAGTAGAGAAATGTTCTGACTGTTAACATTTTAACTAAAGGCATCAGATAATATATAGTGGATGATAAGCCAGTTAAGGGCAGCCTTGTGTGGTAGTTACAGGTCATTTGAGGGTTCCCCCCCCCCAGTGGATTTACTGTGTGTTTTGTACTGATGCTTATTCACATGCATGGCACTACACAACTGTCATCTCGGACATCAGCAAATGAACACAGCGACAATAAAACAGCCTAGAAATGTGAAGGATTAACGAGTCTGGTCAGTGTGACTTTTTAAACTGACATAAATCAGATTGTATGAGGTTACTATTTATTTTACATATAAAACTAAATCTGTAACAAACCACGTGATAGAAATGGAGTAGAAATTCTATTGTTTCCTGCTTGGGATGTTCTTACTCTTGTAAAATCGTGTTTATATTTTTTCAGGTTTGTCTATACACACACACGTATACAATACACACCATTCTTGTTTGCACTGAGCTTTCAGTGGTCCCCTCCTTACAATAAGCAGCTCTAATGCAAGTGATGACACACCCCTCATTTTTCTGTTTAAACTCTCAGACTGCTGAAACCTTATTTATTATAAGGTTTTAGAAGCCTTAATTAGACATATCCAGTATCACATCAACAGCCTGTGTTTGGCTCCTCCGGCTGACACAACACTTCTGCAGATGGGCAGGCACAAAACCCCTCCCCTCACTAGCAGCTGAAGTTGCAACACTGAACAATTCATAATGAGGAATTAAAGTAAAGCTCCTTCAACAAAATTAAAGCATTAAACAGCTATCATAAATGTTAACTTGTCTGGTGCACACATTACAGTACCTATCAGCAATTACCCAACAACCACATTAGCTGTCTGTTACTTTTTTAAAGTAGGAGCTAGCACCTATAGCTAATCTTAAAATGATATTAATGTGAGTGCTGGGTAGCAAATGTTAGCAGTATCATTAACAGACAGTGTTAATTTAAGAGGATAATACAGTTACAGTACGTGTGTCTTAAAAATCCCAGACTGACGTTAAGGTAAGTCTACCAGAAACTAGTCAAAAATAGCGTCACCCTGCCTCACCATCTCTATCGATTAACAATGGCATATAGGGTCAAGTCACCAGAAGCACAACACTACCTCAGACAACCTCAAAATATTGTCTTTTTTTTTAGCACAGTGCCCAAGAGAATCTTAAAATATTTGTGATATATACTGTACAGTAGTATAACTCAAAGTTATGTTTCTGCAGTTTTGCAGTACCCATGTCAATTTTTCCCTCCTCCTTAAAGACTGTTTTGTCTGGCAGTTTTAGCAATCATAATTCTGATCTGAGAGCACTGTTAGTGTTTTTCTTTTTCTTTATTCATTTCTGTTATTGTTCACTTACTGTAAGTGTATGTGTATTATGGCAATGCCAGTGCTCACAGGCAGGAAGAAAAAAGAAAAAAAATAAGTCAGACAATTTAAAAATAGTGTTGCTGATGTTATTGTTGGCAATGTTTCCCCTTGTGGTATTGAAAATAGCATTGAGTAATGGGTACTTTCCTGGGTATCGGTGTGGATTTTGGAATTCCAACTGCATGCATTAAAACTGTATTGAGGGTGAATCTCTTTATGTCTAGTAGGAATAAAAATCTTTTACACTATACCCCTGTTATATAGTATATAGTGTGTTATATAGTATAGTTTTGGGATAGACTTCAAAATCTCTCTGGCCCATTCTGTGATCAATGACCAATTCTGTGATCAGGTGTAATTTGCAAGTATAGAAGAAAATATTTACAACATAAATGTGTACTGACTGCAGTGCAGTCTTAGAGGTGGACTTCACGCCTGGCATGTAAAAGCATCCAGATCAAAATACCCCAGAGATGAAAAGCGAGAATATCCATCTGTGCCGTACACTGTACACTGTACACTGTAATGAAGCAGCTGTAACGCCTCCCTCTACCAGACACCCTCCACATACCGTCTCTATTAATATGCAAACATCTGCCTGCTCTTTTTACGAGGTGTGAATCTTAAGTTTCCTCAACAGCATCTGTAAGTCAACAGTGCTCAGTTGGGGTTTGGCCTGCTAAACATTAGCAGCTGTTGACCCTACGGATGTGGGCTGTGTGTAACAGTTACCACACTGGTCCTCTGTGTCCATTTTCTCAGAAACCTCTTTATCTGTTTCACTGTCTTAAGCAGACAGGCTGCTCAATGAGGGGAGTTTCTCTAATCCACAGATGTCTAAAACACTTTGAGGCGACATCAAAGCTTTTTCAACAGTTTATAGAAGTTCAGTTGTATTTAAATGTGCCGTCTCCAGCTGCTATGTGAAATCGTTCTATCAAGGTGACTTATTGCTCCCAGACACAAACACACTGTAGTCTTTTCTTTCCAAGTTGATCAAGATGAGCAATTGGATTATTGACAAAAGGCAGGAGATTGAGCAAGAGAAAAGCTTTGTGTTGGGTCTTCATTGTCAGAGCAAGAATGTAAAATGCAACAAAGGAGACCTATTCACCGGCCACAGTGACAGGCTCCTGTTCTTTCTAAACCTGAAGGAAAAAAAAAATCAATATTACATGAATGTAGCCATCTGTACCTCCACCGCTCCACTTCTGTGTTCTGTCATTTCTATCTCAGTTTGGAGAGTTTTGCTTGCACGCAGACCAACTTCACTTTTGTCCCCCCCTCCCCGCCATGTTAAAGGTGCGCATCTCTCTGCGCCACCCGTCACCCACAAATTAGACCCAAAATCTAAGTGTGAACCACACGCTTTATATCATAGGAGCTTTCTGCATGGATCATCAAGATGTGATGAGCATGCGAAGAAGATTAGATGGTCTGTTAACCGTCTGATTGGAGAGAAACTCTGCTATTTGTTGATACGTTTTTCTTGTTTGTTGTTCCTGCTGATTAGACACCCAAATTCGTTCACTCTCCGGTTTTGATGATGATGAATATGGTGCACTAGCAGGGATTCAGGCTGGGACTCTGCATGCTAATTTTGCATTTGCAATGAGCTAATTTGGCCTAATGCACTAGGAAAAATCCATCTTAGCTCTTTCCAGGTCACACATCCTTTTATTGAATGATAGAGTCAGAGAAAAGACCAGAGTAGCTGCAATAAAACTGAGTAAAAATGAAGATGGGAAATGCTTTGCATATATTACATTCTTACAAATGCAAACATATTACTGATTAACTATATGACTCTTAGCAAGGCACCGGAAGTTAGAAAACTAAGTTTAGTCATAAAAATGTGTGATTTCTGGAAGTTTCGACAATTACATGTGTTGGCTGTAGCTTCTTTCTTGAAGGATGATTTACTGCAGATGAGTTGCTTCACAATAAATGCCACTCAGAGGATGTGCATGGATTTGTCCTGCTACAGTCACTAAAAGGCTATATATATTTTATATTAATAAATTTCTTTTAGTAATTTTTGTGAATCCAAACCTTTCAGTAAATGTACCGGTGTCTTTGTAAAAAATCATTTGCTGTTGGTGTCCTAAATTGTTTCATTATTAAGTGAGGCCATCCATAATTTGCAACTAGACTTACTTACATTCAAAAGTGAAAACAGCTGTACAATTTAGAACTTCATTTAGGTCTACACTGAGAACTGCTCATTGTGAATGGAGCAGTCATTAAACTTCCTTCAACTGATTTTATGTTGTGTACCGCGGCAACTACAAAATTTGAATACAGGAATGCCAGCAGAGAAAAACCTATGCACCACAGGGTGCTCCCATTAAATTACATCGTATTCCTCGGCTGTTATATGACCGTGCAGAACAATCGTCATGCCTAATGTTTCCCCTGGCTGCTACTGCACATCTAACACCATGTTTAATAGCTAGTAACAAAATTTGTGAGCTGCTGGTTTCTGTTCACCCTGTGACTGGATGGCAACCTGTCCAGGGTGTACCCCCATGACCCTGAAATGGATAAGTGGAAGAAGATGCATGGATGGATGGATGGATGGTTTCTGTTCCTTTTTTCTTTCCATAGGTAGGGAAATAGTCAAAACATTAGACCATGCAGTGTATTTCCACATGGGCCTTTGTTTTGTACTTAGACATGGCATCTATGGTGTCTTTGATACATATACAATTATTATTTATTTATTTATTTTGAAATTATCATTTCATCCTTTGGCAGATCCTTTAATAACATCGTCTCCATTTTCTTTGTTGTGGTCAAGAAAACCTGGGGATGTCCCAAACTTGATTTCAACCTCTTCTTTGCAGTGTGGACTAATATAACATTAAGACATTTTGCTTTAAGACAGGGCTGTTCTGAGGCCTGTGTCCGTTGTCATATTGGCAGCTTTCTAACTGCGAGCCTTCCCTCAATTTCCATGGTTTTCCCTCGTTGGGATTCTTGTTTGTTGCCATTTATCTTTGAAGATTGAACACTTGAATATAAATTGGTCATGTCAGACTATGGCCAAAAGAGACAGCCCGGAGTGTGCAGCTGACTTTGTAATTGTGATTTATTTACCCTCCCTCTGTTTCAGTGTCTGCCGTGATGAAAATTTGATTCATGTTTCGGATATTGCGTTCACATTTGTCCTTTCTTTGACCTGCTGTGTAGCTGCCTTGTAATTGCGGTGCAGGAATTTTTTTTAGGAAGTTCATTCCAAGTCTCAGGAGATGCCAAGAACCACCAAGGGAGTTTCCGCCTCAAAACACCACTGATCAGAAACCACATCAGAACTCATCAAATTTCACTGAACACCAAAAAACAGACGGCCCAGAATTACCCTTTGAAACGTTAACAATTTGGGGACTGAAATAACCTTTCAGGAGTTCCTATTTTTTGCCCCAAGCTCTGGTTTAGATTGATAGTAGGTTAGATCTCATGAGAAGAGCTGTGTTTAGGGCAAACATTTGTGCTTGTTTATTTGGCCATAAGTTTTCTAACCTTACCGAAAGTCCCTTTTCAGGCTCGGTAAATAGACGTAAAGTCAATCCACCCAAAATAAGATAAACAAGCCTTATATGAGTCCTTGTTTCCCTTTATGGTAATATTCTCTTTCAGTAATTCATAAACATACAAACTCTTCCTGTCTTCATTACTTTCAACATTGGAGTCTGTTTTTGTTTGCAAAAGCAAACAAAAACAGACTTGTTCATATTTCATAGCTGAACTGTCAAATAATGAAAGTGTGCTTCGACAACAACAATACAAAGAGTTAAGCAGACACAAACGTCTGCTATAATCTGAAGTCTTGTCTAAGCATGAAACTTCCATTGCGTTTAAGGAGAAAAATGATTTTGAAAATGAGCCTGCCTTTAAATAAGTTTTATAATTAATTAGATAACCTAGCTAACACAGACAGTGTGGAAGCCATTGAACATCAGTGGCTTCCTTAATTCAAAATGTTGCAAATGACCACTGACAATGATGATTTCATTACTTGATTATGTAAAATGAGATCAAGAATATAATTAAATATGCCATGGTGACACTATAATTAAGAAAAACACAGCAAAGTCTCACTGACTTTCAAAACAGACCTACACAAAGAGTCTAAGGGTGTTCTCTCAGCCTCTAAGACTGAAATTATGAGTCTCAAAAAAACCCCACACAAATGTCTCAGTCTATGTAGAGAGGCGTATTATGTGTAACAGTTTATGTCCGCATGTAGGTTGGCAGAAGAGTCTGCATGTGGATCTTTGCATTAAGTGAATTGGCTAGTTGATTGAACTCATATTAGTGAGTTTAAAATAAATTATTTAAAAAAAAAGCGCACTTCTGCAATCTGCAAACAACCTCAGAGCAGGCTGGCCTACATGCAAGTAAAAGACGCGCATTCCATGTCCCTGTGTATCTGCATTAGCACAGTTTTCCTTTAATTTTGTGTAAACAGTATCCACAGCATTCCCATGATGAGCATTGCTCCCCACAGACTCAATCTGCAGTCCAGCTGAGTTAGGCTCAGTAAACTTGAATTTACCTCATGATATAGAGATTGTCAACTTTGAAAAATGTTTTAGTTGGGTCTAGAAACAACAGCCTGAAGTTAACAGTGCCATCTTGTTCTCTTTTGATTGACAGCTCTCTTCTGCAAATAGCATAAACATAAGAAAGTCATAGACCCATTTAGAAGACATATAGCACCCTGATAATGTTCAATTTTGCAGCAGCAATACTGAGTCCAATGTGCATTTTCCTATTTATACCCTCATGTTTTCTGATTTGAGTGGATATGTGAAGCATTCTCTTGCAGAGGTAATGGGGTCTGTCAGCAAATTCCCTCTCCAGCTACTTATTACCCTCCACACACCTGCCCATCAATATCAAAGGCTTTACAAAAATACACCAGTGAACATACTCCATGCAATTTGTACA
>VUQK01038013.1:0-13210 GCA_015106715.1 Bujurquina vittata | reverse complement strand
CTTGTGCAGCTCGCTACAGACGCAGTTTGCTAGGTCTGGCTAGTACGTGCTCTGACTATCCAATCAAAGTGTATGAATATGCTGACGTTACCCTACGCCTTTGAGAAGGCGCTGGTGCGGCCAAATCAAAATCTGATTGGTTGAACCAACAGGTTGGCAGACGCTTATTTTATGCTACAGAGGCCTGCAGAAGTGATTCTGAAGCCCTCCGGGCAGATTTCTTTGACCCTGGCAACAAATGATGGCTGAAATGTGATTGGTTAACTGCTTTAATATGAAAATACACGTCTGGAAACAGCGCGACCACGGGAGAAGTTATGAAAGGAACCGTACAGACCATTTGGAATTATTTAACAAGTATTGATGGACAAAATATAATTAATATGATTCAGATATTTTTTAGGCCTGCAGAGAAGGCCTTAAAGGCCCTGATGGCCCGCCACTGCTGAATATACACTAGCCTGCTTGGTTAGCATCCACAGAGTGTATGGGAGCATCACACAGTCACAGATTGCTGCTAATCAATTCAATTCAGTTCAACAGTCCTCTCAAGGCACTTTATATTGTATGATAAAGACCCTATATTAATACACATAAAACCCAACAATTACAATAACCCCCTACGAGCAAGCACTTGGCAACAGTGGGAAGTTAAAACTCACTTTTAACAGGAAGAAACCTCCAGCAGAAGCAGGCTCAGGGAGGGGCAGCCATCTGCTGCAACTGGTTGGGGCTGAGGGGAGAGAGAGAGGACAAAAGGCACACTGTGGGAGAGAGCCAGAGATTAATCAAAACTAAATGCAGAGTGGGGTATAAACAGAGTAAAAAGAAGTGAGTGATGAAGAAACAGTCAGTGCATGGGAACCCCTCAGCAGCCTAGGGCTATTGCAGCATAACTAAGGCAGGGTTCAGGATCACCCGATCCAGCCCTAATTATAAGCTTGATCAAAAAGGAAATTTTTAAGCCTAATCTTAAAAATAGAGTCTGTCTTCCAAATGTAAATTGGGAGCTGGTTCCACAGAAGAGGGACCTGAAAGCTGAAGGCTCTGCCTCCCATTCTACTCTGAAGGATCCTAGGAACCACAAGTAATCCAGCAGTCTGAGAATGAAGTGCTCTATTGGGGTGATACGGTACTATTTGAGAGAAGATGGGGCCTGAATATTCAAGACCTTGTATGTGAGGAGAAAGAAATTAAAATTAAATTCTGGTTTTAACAGGGAGCCAATGAAACTAACCCAGTATGGGAGAAATGTGCTCTCTCTTTCTAGTCCCTGTCAGTACTCTAGCTGCAGCATTTTGGATCAGCTGAAGGCTTTTCAAGTAGCTTTTAAAACAGCCTGATAATAATGAATTACAATAGTCCAGCCGAGAAGCAATAAATCCATGAATTAGCTTTTCAGCATAACTATGAGATGGGATGTCTCTAATTTTAGAAATATTGCACAAATGCAAGAAAGCAGCCCTGAATATTTGTTTATGTGCATTGAAGGACATATCCTGGTCAAAAATTACTCTGTATTACTAAAACTAATGACGCTGGAATTTTGTTGCTGTATTGTTTGTCATTTACTCGCGTAATTAAAAACCCCGCTTATTGGGTGATTTTTTTAAAGCTCTTATTCTGAAACCTCTCAGCCGGAAGCGAAGATGTCGCCATAAGGTGTGGTTTATTGCGACAGTTCAGACCGGATGTGTTTACGTGAAGGTTTTCACTTGACGCGGACCGCTCAGCTGTTAGCTCAGCCCCACACCATGCTGCAGGAAACCGGGTATACCCGGACTAACTGGGACTAATCGGTACTAACGGACGGCCGGGGTCGCTCGGTTTGGGCGGCAAATGGATACGTTTAGCAAGTTCACGAGCATGCTGCTGCAGGCGCTGGAGACGGTGAGTTGGTGGCTGATTAGCATGTTAGCTCCTGTTAACGTCGAGAACAGCTGATCAGAGAGACTGGTGACCAGAGTGTGACCTATCTGACCCCTGACCCCGACCCCGACCCCTGTCAGCTATAACTGATACATAATCTCGAAAAATAAGAGGTGCTAGCGTTCACTCCAGAGTACTTCAGGGTTTATGTGTTTACCTGCCCAGATGCGCTTGCGTCAGGGCTGAGGAATGTGCTCAGGCATGTAGGCACAGGACAGACAGGTATCTGTTCCAGGTGGTACCTGAAAATACCGCAGTTCAGTGTCAGCTAACAATAATACGAATAAAGTTGATTAAAACTCATTAACTCCAACTTTACAAATAAACCAGGTGAACGGGTCAGAACAGGTGGGCCACGATCAGAACGGACCCGGTTCCACCTGCGGGAACTACAACTGAACCGCTTATATATATATATATAAAACATTAGCCAGTGGAAATACTTTAGCTTTTTTATTACCTGAATCAGAAACACTTTCAATGTACTGTTCAGTTTCCTTTTGAAATGTTAAAAAAGACGGATTTGAATGACTAAACTTTGCTTTGTGATATTTCCCTAAAATTATTATCAGATTTTTACTGCTCCAGTTCAAATCACCAAAAAGACCAAACCAGTATTGAACGACAGCAGGGGTAGTGGTGATATCTTTCTGAAATAATGATCTAATATTGGGGTTATTATTTTTGGATGTGACAGAAAAACATATACACCCCACTGATGTTAATGTGGGGGTCAAAGGATGGTACACAAGCAGGTTTTTCAGCACCTCTTAGTAAAGTTAAAATACCAGAAAAACAGCATTCATTACAACAGAAAATTCTTTTGGGGTAATAGAAATGCCACATGTCTGAAGAAGCCCAGTATAATTTAGAAGATTTCCACTTTCATTTAGTAACTGGGTTACTACAATTATGTTATTATCAAATAACACATTAAAAATTGATGATTTATTTTTGTATTTATCATGCTGACTGTTAGGACTATAAATTAATGACCATGCCAACAACATTTGCTTATAATTAAATAAGGAGATGCAGGGCTTGCTGGATGTTGGGAGGTTCAGTTTTTAAGTCTGATGGAGCCGTTACCCTCCTACTGAGTTCTAACTGCTTTACAAAGAATTCACCAAATCCAAATCGTTCAATCGTTTTGAAAAAGAAATTATGTTCTACAGTTTCAAATGCCTTAAAGAAGGCTTGGAAGAAGATAAAACATCAGGAATGAGTAATCGATCAGGTTGTGTTAATGCGCCACCTGACGTTATCGGGTAAGAGCAATCAAAATGCCTCGACTCCACGTGCTCACTATTTTATGCTTTAGTACAGGCTGCTGCGCGTGTGCATTGAGAGTGCCCATACTCTGTGCTAGCACAGCTTCTTAAACAATGCACCTAAAGCTGGAAATGACTGAACACACTGCGTCGGGGGAAGAAATTCAGACATCGCCAGCCCTGCAGTCTAACGCCTTAGATTTAATTCCTAGACGATCACTGCAAGACGATCCGAGTTTGATTCCCGGTCCTGGGAATTTTGACCCCCGACTAGCCGGATGAAGCAGAAAAAAAAGCTAGTAAAGACTTTTGCAAACACATTTTTTAATTAATGCAAAACATCATTTATTATCGTTACTGACAAAATTACAGAAATGATCAACATATCATTTTTGGTCAATATCACACAATCCTAAGTAACTGTGCCGCAGTAGAGTTGCATGGCAAACTGTGATGATCCCTCCAGGCTTGGAGATTTTGCTTCGTACTCTGGCAGGACCACCTGGCAGATGTGTGCACTTCCTGGTCTTTGCTCTCAGCCACTCCATACAGGCGCAGAGGTTCCAGTGTCGTGAGGAGTTCTCTAGGTCGCTGCTGCACCAAAGGAACTCTTTTCTCCATCTCACATGCTCGGTTTGTGTTAGCTTCTGCTTTACCACCCAAATCTCAGCGCAGGCGAAGCCAACTGTTTTTTCAGCCCCTCTGTCTTCAGTGTATTATCTACAATCAGTTTCTCAATATTTCTGTCAGTGATGTTAATAGAAAGCACTGCTGCCTCTCACCTGTCTGTCTCACCTGTCTCTCAGAGGGAGCCCACAGTGGAGCTGTTTGACTCGTTCGTTGATCACTGGAAATCAATAACAAATTATTATATTGAGACAACAGGTGAGGTTCTTTAACCTGTAGTTGTCTGTTAACAGATCCACAGAATCAGCCAATCATATTTCCCCACTGTGTGTGTGTGTGTGTGTACAGATGAGAGCCGTCCTGTTAGACGGACGGACATCCCCTGGCATCTCAAACAGATGCTGGACATCCTGGTGTACGAGGAGAAGCAGCAGGTGAGCTCAGCTGACCTCAGGGTTGCCGGCCGGTGTGTTGATAACTTCCAAAGAAAGAACATTCTGCAGTTTCATTTTGATTCGGAGACCGAATGAACCAGAAATCCAGAATGACAGCTTAAAGCTATAAACTGATCTGCACGTCACTGAGTGAAGTCTCCCTGAGCTAAACGTGACTCAGCGAGCACAGCGGTGAGAAGTTTCCTGTAGTTGGTCTCTAGGTTTGCTCACATCTCAGGAGGGGTTTTGGTCCACTCCTCTTTGCAGAAACTCTCCATCATTTAGCTTTTCTTGGCTGCTGCTTGGAAACTCAAAACTTCAGCTCATCCACAGATCATCTCTAGGACTGAGGTCTGGAGAGTGGCTGGGCCACTCGTGATCTTAATGTGCTGCTTCTTTGTTGCCTTGGCTGTACGTTTTGGGTCATTATCATGCTGGAAGACCCAGCCGTGAACCATCTTCAGAGTTCTGACTGAGGGAAGGAGGTTCTCGTTCGAGATGACCCTGTCCATTGTCACCTCGATGTGGTGATGGGTTCTTTGGTGTGGTCCGTGGTGATGGAGTGAAAGAAACTGATCTGTGGACAGGTGTGTTTTATACACCTAACAAGATGAGATCAGGAGTATCTGTAAGTGACTGATTATAATCTGACTGTCGTGGGTATCTAACCATCCAGATCAGTTTATAGCTTTAAGCTGTTTTTCTGGATTTCGGCTTCTTTCTGTAAAATGAAACTACCATCAAAATCAGACTGTTTCAGCAGAGGATCAAATCCTTGTTTCCAACACTGTATGTGCTGCATTGATCAGTGTGTTGGTCAGTGATGTATTATTCTATTGATCAGTGTGTTTGTTGTATTGATTAGGCTGTGGAGGACACAGGACCCTGTATGGAGTACCTGCTGCAACACAAGCTGCTGGAGACTCTATGCACATTGGGAAAGGCCCAGGTAATGGCAATAAGAGGGCTGCAGCGCCCCCGTCATGGCACATTTAGGCATACACTCTGGTCCCTGATACAGTGAAAGCCTGCGGGTCAGGATGATGGTGATGATGGTGATGGTCCAGGACAGACACTCAGTCCTGACCCTGCCGTGACTCCCTTCAGACATAAATGTTCAGGTTGATAAGAATACTTACTGCCTGAAAGGGGAGCGTGCTCACCTGAGAGCAACAGCTGTTCTCTCTTACTGCACCTGACACTCAGACACAAGGCTGCATGCTCACGTTTAAAGGTGTGTTAGAACCTCACAGCTTTGACTCATGGATCCTTCCTGGATCAGCTTTAAAAACACCACAGACTGTATATGAAAGATGGACACAACTGCTGTGACATGACCATTGCTGACTCATTTTGCTAGATCGGGTCACATATGGTACTGACCCGTCAATCACAGGTTTAGTCAGATGCAGCCATCGTTTATTTACAGTCCATGGGAACATCTCTGAAATCGAGCCTCTGTGTCCATGCGAGGGCCTCTGGGCTGAAGTTTAGGTCAGAGAAGAAAAGCTTTTAAACTGTTAATTAAAAGTGAAATGCTTCTGTCCTCGTTTTCAGTATCCTCCCGGGATGTCCCAGCAGGTGCTGCTCTTCTTCTCGAGCTTCCTGTCTGAGGTTCAGAAGCCTCTGCTGCAGCTGGTCAACGTCTACAGACCTGTGCAGGTAAAGGAGCTGAAACACTCCCTCCTACAGCACACTGCAGAGGGTCACCTGTACCCGTCCTCCTCACAGCACAGACATACAGACTCCTGATGCTCCTCAGAAGAACTGAGTCACTGTGAATTCTGGGTAAATAAAGGAGAACATGACTGATGGCAGCAGGAAGTTTCCTGGTGACATACACTTTTGTAAGGTCATCAGCACACCGACGGGTAAGATGCTCCAGCTGAGCACAGCCGAGAGGAAGCAAAGCTACGTGCCGCCTCTCAGCCACCAGGTGGACCTCTGTGTAACATGGAGAAAAGAATCAGGAGGTCCGACCTTCATCAGGCTGAGGAGCAGAACATTTTAAATCCCAATGATTGAGGCCGAGCAGGATGATGATGGCGGAGGATGGACGAGGATTGGAGTGGCTCAGGACCTGAAGCTGGTATTGAACCAACTCGTGGACCCCCGGTGGTGGCTCACATTGATGCTGAGCTCAGCCCAGTGGAACCAGATCGAAGATGAATAAAAACAGCTCATGAATTTTTGTCACTCCATTTTCCTCCCACAGTCCATAGACATGAACTTAGTGCCGTCAGGCTAATTAGTGAGTCTAAATTGCCCGTATGTGTGAATGTGAGTGTGTACGGTTGTGAACCTTCAATTAAAGCTCAGGGTCTGAACTTTCATCACTTCCTGTCCACCACTGTGTGTCCTGAAGATTTCACTGTGTGCTCCGCCCCCTAGAAGCTGATTAACCTCTGTGCACTTCCTGGTTCCCACACCGAGAAGGAGGAAGCTCAGTTCCTACTGGTTGTCTGCTCCAGAGTGAAGCAGCATCCGGAGACGCTCAGATTGGTCTTACAGGTAATCAGCAGGTCTGAGGTCCACGTCCTGTCACATGATGTACGGCCATTATGACATGACCATCGTCTTTGTTTTCAGCTTCCAGACCAACCAGCAGGCGACGCATCAAGTTCTGACCGATCAGAGGACACCATGCAGGCGTCCAGTCACAGGACGGATCCTCCGCAGCCCTGCGGCCAGCCAGAGTCAGCTGCCTGCAGCTCTGTCCAATCAGAGAGCAGTCTGCTGAGGGTGCTGCTGCATCTCAGCAAGAGTCAGGTCAGTAGCCACGAACATCTCGTGATGCATTCAGGTGCTGTCTGAATAATTTACAAAGAAGAATGCAGGAAAGTTTTGATGTGTGAGAAGCTGTTTTCAAAGTGCGCGAGTTTCCGATGTGCTGATCAGCTGGCAGCACACTGATCCCTGACCAATCACAGTCGACTGTCGTGTAACACTAATCGCTTCTGCCAGAGGTGGGAAGTAACAAAGTACAAATACTTTGTTACTTAAGTAGAATTTTCAGGTACTGTACTTGAGTATTTATTTTTCCGACAACCTTTTACTTTCACGCCCTACATTTTTACACAAATATCTATGATTTCTACTCCTTTCAAAACAGGTTCGTTACTTTAGCTTTAACATCTGAGGGACGTTTTTATTTCCCGTTACTGCGCCTTCAAACATCAAACCGATCTGAGACTAAATAACACAATTAGGGACAATCGTACTGGAGTATCCATCCCCGGGGCTTATCACATACAAAGAGATTAAATAGGCAAAACCATATAATGTATGTATCAGTTATAGCGCTGTGCTCAGGGGTTACAGTGGGCCAGACCAAGTGCAGATGTCTGTAACTTGTACTTCAGCATCTTAGCTAGCGCCACAGAAGAGGGGCGGGCATAAAGGGAGTAACGTGGTGCAGGTCATTTCTAAATGCTCAGCAAATATCAGCAAACACTCAGTGTGTCTGCATTTTGTCACAAAGTGGGTCGACTCAAAACCGGAGTTGCCTGAAGGGATAGTCGACTCTGTAATGGATCAGAAACCGCGTCCGAGTCCACCTGCACAGCAGGAGGATCCAAATGGATCAGGATCACTGATTCAGACTGGATTAGGCCCAGATCCAGTTCAGGCGCCGGTCATTTCCCAGTTTATCCTGTCCGGGTCTGCATTCTTTATTTAAAATGGCTCATCCTCCTGAAATATTTAAAATCTATAAAGCTGAGAAATTTCTGATGACATATTTGCCTTTATTGATGAAAATTTACATTTATCACAGACTTGGAAAGCTGCCCAAATTGTGACTGACCTCTGACCTTTAACGCAGTGAAATATCTCTGCTGTGGCATCTATCAGTGAAACTGATCTTGGATCAGATTAGAAACGTTAAACTCGAACATTAGAGCAGTTTTGATCCAAATCTCATTATGTATTTTTATCCACTAATGGCAGAAATAACACACACACTCATGTTAATCAGGGCTTTCTGTCAGTGTGTAACTATCACTATCAGGTCAAGCAATAAGTCTGAAACATGTCTCATGAGGGAAGCAGCAGTGACTGATCAATCTGGATGAGGTCCTCAGGGATCAGATATTAAGGTGTGTTGGTCACTTCAGTCTATGACTTTGTGTTCTCTTGTCACTAACATGCATCCGCAGAGGAGCTCAGTGTGTCTGAAGGCCTACGAGAGCCTCCTGCTGCTTTCTGGGCTGCAGTCTGGATCCTCAGGGGAACTGCTGAGCGCTCACACCCAACTGGGAGAGCTGCTGGCTGGGAGGCTGCGGGAGCTCTACTCCCTGCTGCCTCTGGAGGCTGTGGACGCTGCAGAGCTGCAGAGCTGGCCACACACACCGTGGAGGTACGAGCACACACAGCCTAACACACCCACATACCGTGGAGATACACACACACACACACACACACACTGTGGAGGTACAAGCACATACACACCGAGTCCACAGTGCTGCTGACAGGTGTGTGTCTTCCCTCAGCTCTCAGTTCTCTCGCTGCGGCGCTGATCCCAGCTCACAGTCTGTGGATCACATGACCAATTTCTTCTGCTGGTTTGACTTCCTGGATCACCTGATGAGAGAGGCGCCACAGGTACACACAGTTAGTACTGTAAATATTGCCATGACAGATACACAGATTCTTACAGATTCCTGGAATCGCAGTGCATCCTGGGTTGTCACCTCCATGTTGTTGTTCACGCAAAACCAATACAAAGACTGACGCCGACAGGTAACGAGGAGGAAACACACCTGAGCCGTGAGAGATCAGCAGCTCGATCCAGTATGGAGCAAAGCTGAACAGCGAGGCAGAGCAGTTATTAGAACACAGAGGGCGGTACTCTGGTTTTAGGAGCTCAGATGTTCCCCGGTGGTCTCAGAACCTGTTCCTGGTGAGCATGTGCACATCTAGCCAGTTCAGTTCTAAAGGCTTCACACTCACATTCAGGCCTGTGGGACTAAGTCACACTCCCAGCCTCTCTGATACAGGCACACATCTTCACCTCTGACCCTGCAAACACTCTCTGCTCAGTTTATTTTTTCTTCATGTTTTATACTGTAGTATTTTTGCCTTTTTCAATTTTGTATTATTTTTCCATCTCACAGCACTGCACGCACACTTATGAAGCATGAAGTGGCAGCTGCTGTTTAATGTTGCACTGCAGAACATGCAGGGATATTACATATTCTGCACTGAACTGTGGATCTTAAGAATAATTTATTGACTGGGCCTTGGTCTTCAAGTCAGGGCTTTGTGCAGGCCAGAAAGATTAACTTTGGACTTCTGGAGGTCGTTTTTGACCAGAAGTGACGCATGTTTCGGCTCATTGTCGTGTTGGAAAACAACGCGACAGCCCAGACCCAGTTCTGCTTACTGCTAGAGGTTTTCTTTCCAAATGTTCACATATCCTTCTTTCTTCATGATTCCTTCCACCTTGGTGCGACTCCCAGTTCCAGACGCACTGAAGCATCCCCACGGCACGATACTCCCACCACCATGTTTCACTGGTGTTCGCTTCTCCGTCTTTCCCCCCACATAAGCAGCATCTTTCTCCAGGATGTCATCATCATACTTCAGTCTGGCTTGAAGGTGTCTCTTCTGCAGAAATGGAGTTTCTCTCGGTCTGCAAACTCGCAGTGTGTTCATGTGCAGAGTTCCAGGTCTGCCATTCCTGTGTTGAGTCATTAACTTGTTTTCTGTGGGTGTTGAACTCTGCCAGGCCTGCCCTTTGTCACGATTGTGGTCATAATTTTATGGACAGAATTTCTGCTTTTTGTGGATGATGCTGTTCTGTGGGCTGAGCTCTGGACTTCTCTGCTTAGGCTGCTGGCCTCATGGCGCTGAAAAGCGAAAGAAGATGGATGGCGGGATTCACTGGAGCCTTGGCTGTTGTTCTCGGGTCTTTGGACACATCTCTCACTTCGGGCCTCTGCCAGGCCTGTTCTGTACTGTGTGGCTATCTTTGAATTTCTTGATATTTCTCACTTCAGTTCTCGACTCTTGGAAATGCTCTGATCACTTTGTATATCCATCTCCTGCTTTGTGAGCATGAGCAATTCTTTTTCTTCAAGTCTAAACTGATCTCGTTTGTTTTTGGCATAATGCTTTCTAAGTGGAGCTCAGAGCTTTGCTGAGGTTTTTAGACTGTGTGTAAAGATAACCTCACATTTAAGCGTTGAGTGTTACAGAGTTAAAGCGCATCTTAGCACAGCAGGTGTTTGTGCTGTGGCTCAATAAAAATAAAGATCCTGGTCAGTTTTTATTTTTCTCAAATTCTGTTATCGTGTTCAAAGAGAAATGATTTATGCTTTCTAAAGAAAACATCAAATTTTAGACATGCTATGTTGAAAATCCTTTTCTCTGTTAAAAAAAGCACTTAAACCTTAAATCTGATAACTAGATAATTCGGTCCTGACTCGTAAACGGGCACATGTGTGGTAACGGTAACTCAACAGTGTGACAGCACCGCAAACACACCAACATATTATCTGAAGTGTTGTTGGAGGTGATGTTTCTCCTGCTTCCAGCTCATACTCAGGTCATGTGACCTCAGCTCGTCATCTTTGCCATCTTTAAGGTCAAAGATCCGACTCAGCCCTGTAAGCAGCTCCCATGCCGCTCATACTGGTCCAGCACAGCAGGCATTCTGATGGCTTTCTAACACAAAACAGCTTTTTCCTCCGTAAAGTCCATTATCAACTTGGTCCTGTGTGAACAACAGTCCCATAATGCATTGCTTTGGTGACATCAGGACCCCGAGCTCTGCTGCTACTACAGCTGACAGAGCTAATGCTAACACTGCTGCTAAGCTACCGCTAAAATTCACGTTTGATCTTCACCCCTCACTCTGTGTGTGTGTGTGTGTGTGTGTGTAGGTGTTGTCAGTGAAGTTGGCTCGCTGTGTTCATCAGCTCTGGTTGGTGGAGCTTCTTCAGCCTCAGCTGCTGGACACGTGAGTCCTTCATCATCCATCATCACTGTCCTCCTCCTCACAGGAAGTGGGGGCGGTCCTGTCTGATGCTCAAGTGTGTGTTTGCATGTGTTCAGGTGTGAGCGGGTGGTGCTGGCCTCCACCTCAGTCCTCTGTGCCTCCGTCAGACTCGTCCGCTCCTCGTCACTGCTGGATCAGCTCGTCTGCTTCCTGCTGCAGAGCGATGCCTTCACTCGGCTGCTGCTACAGCACTGCGACCACATCTCTGACCAGGTGAGAGGCCCACCCACACAACATTATGCCTGCAGCTGGAAGGCGAAGACAGGAAGTGTGCAAACGGCTGTGTGTGTCCACAGATCAGCATGGCATCGCTTTCTCTAGTGGAAGAGCTCCTACAGAAGCCTCACAGGGACATTTTGGATGTGCTGGTGTTGAGTTTCCTGCAGACTCGGCGTTATCTGAATCCACCTGCCGCAGGACAGGAAGAGCGGCAGGTGGAGAGCGGCGACGACAGCGAGTAGGTGCTTCACGTGTGCCAGGTGGGTGCATCTTTTTCTGTCCGCGGCTGATGATGTGCTTCCTGTGTGTCAGAGACCTGGAGGATGACCCCTTCTTCTCCGACAGCCTGTCGTTCTCAGACAGCCCCCACCCCCCTCCTCCCCCTCCACCCGGGCCGCAGTCAGCTGCGGACGTTGTCAACAGGTAACACACCTGAGCCTGCACTGCACCAAGATTAATGAGTTAGCTTGAGGAACCAAGGTAAACATTTTGTGTGTGTGTGTGTGTGTGTGTGTGCGTGCACGCAGTTTCCTGTGTTTGGTTCCCGTTCAGGTGCGATCATCTCAGCTGCTGCAAGAAGGAGGATACGAGTCGTACGTCCACGACGCTCACACACTGGTCAGAACACGCACGTGCACAAACACCTACAAACCTGTCACTGCTCTCTGACCTGCAGATAAACAAACTCACCTGGGTCTGACTCCTCCCCCTCCCTTAGGTGACTGGGTGTCAGGCTCTCTCTATGTCCTGGGATTGGCCGCTCACCCTTCCTCCCCTTGCCCCTCCGTCATGTAAGGACTCCGTCTCCTTCTTTGAAGGTGACCTGCTGAAAGTTCTCTTCAACCGTCTGGGACGCATCCTGGAGCAGGTACGCGCACACCTGTTCAAAGCACTCTGGCCTGTGTGGTGACACACCTGTGCAAGTGATGATAATGTTGTGTGTTTGCAGCCGTACGAGTTGAACCTGCAGCTGACGGCTGTTCTCTCCAGACTGTCGGCCTTCAGCCACCCTCTGCTGCACGAGTACCTGCTCAACCCCTACATACACCTGTCTCACTCCTCCAGATCACTCTTCTCCGTCCTCATCAGGGTGAGCTGTGTTCTCCAAAGCTTTGTCCCTGCTCTGCGTCTGCATTTTGATCTTAGCCTTTAAATCCTCCTACAGCCTAAAGACACAACACTGCTGCAACACCTGATAACTGCAAGTTTGCATAATAATAAAAATAAGTCAGAGTTCAGAACGTTTGAGTGGAGGCTTCACTTCCTGTCTGACTGCAGGTAAAAGGTGAGAATATATAGGTGTGAAAAAGTGTGTGCCCCCTTCCTCATTTCCTGTTTTTTTGCATGTTTGTCACACTTAAGTGTTTCGGAACATCAAACCAATTTAAACAATAGTCAAGGACAACACAAGTAAACACAAAATGCAAGTTGTAAATGAAGGTGTGTAGTAGTAAAGGTGAAAAAAAATCCAAACCACCATGGCCCTGTGTGAAAAAGTGATTGCCCCCCTTGTTAAAACATACTATAACTGTGGTTTGTCACACCTGAGTTCAATTCCCCTAGCCACACCCAGGCCTGATTATTGCCACACCTGTTCCCAATCAAGACATCACTTCAATAGGAGCTGCCTGACACAGTAAGGTCCAGCAGAAGGTCCTTGAAAGCTACACATCATGCCGACATCCAAAGAAATTCAGGAGCAATTGAGAAAGACAGTAATTGAGATCTAT
>VUQK01038003.1:39245-49356 GCA_015106715.1 Bujurquina vittata | reverse complement strand
CAATGAGCGGACAGTATGCGATACGCTGCAGTCTGCAACAACTTTAAAGATGGAGGAAAGTATCATTTTAGCCGTCCGACTTTCCAATATTGTATGACACTTCACGCAATGATTACAAAGATACGCATAAAAAGGCAGCCGAAAGTAGACTCTAAATTTATCTAGATCAGCCTTGAGGTCCGCCACTAAACGATGATATTCACCCAGCTGTTTCTTGTCCGTAATATTGGATGAATCCAAGGTTGTTTTTTTGTTTTTGTTTTCATAGAGGAGACTTAACAGCAAGATTTCTGTCAGTTCCAGTAAAATCTTGTGACACTTCATCTTAATTATCTGACACGGACTGCTTTGAAAATGTCAAAATCCCTCCAATTTCATAGCCAATCAAATTTCTTGGAGACAAGCGACGCGAGTGACGCAAGAGCGCGATTCGCAACGCTGCCGTCGCTATCGCCTCCCGTGTGTTCGGTTCCACCCCAGTGGCGATGCGATCCATTTGTCGCTGTCGTTTGTCGCTCCCCGTGTGTCGAGCCCTTCAGACTTCTGCTGCTATGACGTAAGTGGCTGATGTAGCTGCGTTTATACCTGTGCACGTGCATCGCGTGTGTTAATTACCTTTGAGTCGTGTCCCGGTGTTTTACATGCAGTGTGGGCCGCTAGTTTTCTCGCTTCTTTGTACAAACCGGAAATAACATCTGGTGGCAGATGGCTGCATAACATGTAGGACAAACATTTACCAGCACTGCGTTTAGTGAAACCTTAATAATTAGAATACCCGACTAGTACGTCTGGTAACGAATAGTAACAATAGCGATGACTAGTCGGCTAGTCGAGTAATCGCGCACATCCCTACTAGCAAGCTCTCATCACACTATGCATATTTCAGTAGTGTCCTTAAGAATGATTAGAAATGTTTACATACAAAACATAAAGTTCTCTCAGTATGGGACATTTTAAAAATATTGCACATTTCATTTACAGGCCCTGGACAACTCTGCAAAAATACTTTTCCTTTCACTTTTCACAGATAAGTTAAAATGTTATATAGTGTGTAGCACAAATTAACTCTTACATTTTATGGGGTGTGCAGTCAGTGTAAGTTAAGTGTAACTGATAAATATTTATGAAAATGGTCTATAAACCAATAAACCTAAACGTAGCTTATGGCCCTCCTGAGTTCTTAGGCCTTAGATATGAGATGATTAAATGGAAATTTACAAGCAGTGCCACCTATCTATTTGCATTAACCTTGCCACTTAACACCAAGATAAAGGGGAGGGGGGGGGGGTTCTTAAGGTAGCTTTTAAGAAAAAGTGAAACTAAACTAGGCAGTTGTATCAGTGTTCACAGTACAGCGAATATTTAAAAAAAGACCCTTGGAAAATATATGATTGAAGAAATGAGAGGTCCGTGTGTTTTGTTTTTTTTTTCTTTTGGAGGCTGCTGTAGATTGTAGATCAGGGAGTTGACACAGCATCAGAAAATATATAATAAATATAATAATTTTATCCAGTAACTAAAATACAGATCAGAATCCAGAGTATGAAAAAGTGGTGAAAATTAGCAATTTATAATTATCTCATTTGACTTTTTCAAATAAGCCTCCAGTGTAATTTTACTCCACGTCAGTTCATGGGGAGCATCTCTATCTGTGATTCTGGGATGTTTGCTAAACAGAGCAACTGAAATGGGAATCTTGCAGTTGTGTGAATGAGCGATTGAGTGAGTGATTGGATCAGATTATTGGGGGATCATAATCCCCCATCTCCCCATAAATTACATGCATGGCTGACAAAGCTGGATTTCTTCTTGCTGGAATCGTGGCCGTGGTGCTAATCATCATATTTAAATGTATTATGTTTAGAAATGAATCATTCGCTCTTCTTGATTCCTTGATGTTGAAATGTGAAACAGATTGACTTTGTCACCTGACAATCTGAGAGCCAGAGTCAATGAAGCCACAGCTGGAGAGGGGGGAGAGTCTGGGAGGAGACACAGGACAGAGAAAGGAGGACCCTGGTGTGGCCTTCTGGAGGGTCTCAGAGGGAAGCTGATAAATGAGGACACTGATGAGAGGCTGGATTTATACTATACTACGATTTATACTATGTTGTGATTTGTTGCCATACAAATAAAGATTGATTGATAATACAAAAGTTAGAAAAAGCTCTCTGTTTTTACCCTTTAAGTCATGAAATTTTATTATTTGTAATAAAACAAGGATGTATAATTTTAGTATATAGTTTTACAGCTGAAATAAAATGGCGCAGAACACTGCCAGTTGCAGTCTCATTTTGATTAGCCATTTTTTTAAAATTTTGTCTCAAAGATTGGTATTATTACTACTTAAATTAATGATTAATGATTAAATTAATGAGTAAACCTACAGATTTTATATCTACCTGATCTGGTTACAGGATCTGGTTATTGTAGGCATTTATCGTCATAGTAACCACCTTACTAACATCAGTACATTTTAACACACATATGGAAACTAATGAACATTAGAAAAATGTATTTAACATTTATAATTATCAGCAACAGGCTGACCCTTTCAATGTGGCGTCTACGTATGTATGTCTATGCTTCAAAGGACCCGGGCTATATAGGCTGGTTCCTTTTTTTCTGTTTCACAGTTATGGCTGTCAGAGGACGGTGGCATACATGAATCAGTTGGGGGGGGGGGTTGTCTCTGATTGGCTGTTAATACTAAGTGAGAGAGAGTAAAAGCTGAAGGCACTGGGAGCTCTTAACTGCATCTTTCAGACCTCAGTGCTGACCCGGCACAACTAGCAGTTGATGGTAATAAATCCACTAACATTTTTCCAAACTCAGGGCTGTGTTTTATCTCCCATTTTGTTCTCTCTTTACACAAACAATATCATCTGTAGCATGGATAATATGTGGATGATGTGGCCTTGGCGACTCACTGACTGATTCTCACAGTTTAGCAGTAGATCGTCAACGATTGGACTCATCACTCTCATTGACGAGCGCTCCTTAGAGCTGAATGCTTCGGAAACTGCACTGCTGTAGGAGACCGCCACTTGACGATGTGACTCATGCAGCGTTTCCGTGACTGGAGATCAAGGGGCAGAATAACATACTTTCTTCATAGCCAACTCCCACATTCTTGATCTCTCCCTTAGATAATATCTTATGGAGAACCGACTGCAACCAATCTTCAGATTGTTCTACATATGTATTAGTCTTCCCCTTATTTGGAGGTAGCCCAGATGGCCACAATGTCCAATACTTTTCAGTTGATAGAAACTATGTGCTCATTTTGAGTTATCCTTTAATGGACAAGAGCCCGAGGCAGGCCTGAACTCAGAGGCTTCCATCCTAAAGGAAAAAACATACATCAATGCAATTTAAACAGTAGCAGAGTAGACCCAAGGTAGTCCAGTATCCACTGGGACATGTGGTGATCCACTCCTGTCAGCTCCAGCTTGTCCCTCAGAAGTCCTGGCTGGATGGTGTTGAAAGCACTGGAGAAATCAAAGAACATGATCTTCACAGATCCTTCCGTGCTTCTCCAGGTGGGTCAGAGGTCGTTGTAGGAGGTGGATGATGGTGCTAATGGTCGTTCTCTCTTCAACAGCAATTGACTTCTGTTTGCAACCGGGAGTCGCCCCCTGCTGGACATTAGGAATAATACAGGTTCAAGTCGTTTCCTCATTGGCTTCGCCTGAAAGTTGGGTCCAGCCATGCAGTTTATGAGCCAAATGCACTCATGTATCACCAATGGTCATATTATTGGTGTAATTAAATTAGAGGCTGCACAGAAATTCTGCAGGGGCACAGATTCGCATCTAAAATCAAAGTTGTCTGTCACAGCAGACAGCTTTGTGGATCCGAGTCACAAGAAGTCTTTGTAACTCTGTAACTCAGAGAGGGCTAGAATCTCTAGAGAGACAGCATCCCCATGTGGTCAAACAGGGGATTTCATGTCAGTTGTAAAATTATAAGCACATTTTATTGCAATTTACAGTCAATGAATAATGCTGGTGTGATTTTGTGACATGGTTCTTATTGACTACAAAATCTAGCACACATGCAAATCTGGATGTTTTTCCACATTTCACAAGAACTGTATTTAGGATTCAATTTATTCTCAATCCTATAAACTTTTTATGAATTCATGCATATACTGATCATTCACCTGTTTGGATTGAGAAAGAATAACCCTATTGTGATTGAATCTAATTAATTCATGACCTCCTGCTTTGGAGCCCATATCTTATCCTAAAAAGCTGACTTAAAATTCATCTGTCATGATGCAGACAGCAGGGGGCAAATAGACGATGCTTCATGCAATGCAACATGTTAGGACACTGTGCAAAACATAAATAAAAACATAAATAAAAACAGAATACAATGATCTGAAAATGATATAAACTAATGTTTCATTCATAGAACATAACTCTCTTAATACTAGTTTGTGTGCCTGGAGAAGAAGGCTATCTGTTCACAGCCATGTAGCAATCAAATAAACTCAAACTCAATTTTTTTCTATAAACCACATTTAAAAACCACTGACACTGACCAAAATGTTGCACAACAGGCAGAATAGATTTAAAAAAAATAAATAAATAAGAGAATCAATACAAAAGAAACAAAATGCACGTTATTGGTCGTTTTCAATCAAAACCCATTGTTTGAAAACAGCAAAGTAACATCCATTTAATTCCATCATTGCAACAAATCTGCACAATAGTTCTTATTTTGTAAAAGATGGTCTGAATAGATGATGGTGACATTGTTTCCACTTGTCTCCACATCCATCTGCAGTTCATTTTTTGCCATCAGACTGGGGCCAGTTTTCATCAGCCTCACTGTTTCAACCACCTTTGCATCTCTGAAACCACAAACCAGGAGTCTATGATACCATTTACTCTTTGCTTAGAGTCATAAAAATGATATTAGAGGACAAGGACTTGAGAACTTTGTGGTGAGTTTGTGGTTAACAAGAAGACCAAAAATAAAATATTAAAAAAAAAAATGTTGCATTGTTTTGAATTTTTTTTTCTACCAAGAAGTGGTTATACAAAAGCAATAATATAAAAAAAAAATAAAATGATCGAATGTTTAAAGAAAAAGCTTTTAAAAATCCCCAAATTTGTCCTATACTCACTATCACACTGGCATGAGCTTGCACACACACTCATTAGACTGACAGGAACAGTACAGACACCACAGGTTCATAATGTGTAATTCTTTTGAGATGCACACAGCTGGACACCACAGAGGAGTCGTTCTGCTATAGTGTGCTCGGAGAGTGCCTGAGGTACGCATGAGTAGCTGATGTGTTGCAGTGCAGAGGGTCATCTTCACCCACTGGCTATATTCATGTGAGATTGCATCTGTGGTCAGAGCATCTTATTTTCAGAGTCAGAATGTGGAAACACAGAATAGACTCACACACTGTGCTGTGCTTTCACATACTGTCTCCGAAAACAAGACTCTGAGAAATTATGCTGCTACAAAGTGTGATGTCTGGTAAACATTAAAATATTAATAAAAAATTTAACAAAAATATTAGTTGTGGGTAGCCTATAGTTGAAGTATTTTCTTAAACGACTGAATAGTAAGTTTAAAAAAAATCACATTCATGCATAACCACTGTAGATTTAACAGTAAATATCATTTAAATTGATCTTTTTTATACTAGTGTTGAAAGGGCAACTTCCACATATTGCATTATCCTTGCAGTACGTATGGCATGATGAATGGCAAGGATTACATTCATCGTTAACCTTCAGCTTTTAGTGCAAAGAAGGTGGTTCTCTTCTTACAGTGCATTAGCTTTGTAAATAACAGTAAACACCTATTATCAGAGAATATTTCCTGTTTTGCCTAAGACATGAAAACATAACAGGCATGAATAATGAATGTAATACATTTTATTGAAAATTAAACTGGCAAGAATCTGGAACTGTGAGGTTTTTATTATATAACCGTATATAACCATTATTACTGATAACAGTGTTAACCCTGCTGAAAAAATCCTCATAACTACCATCTGTAATTAACAAGATTGATTCAACATTAATTAACACAAAACATGACAATGTCTGTGTGCGGGCCGCACGGTGTAGCGGTTTGACTCACGGCAAGATGGTCCTGGGTTTGAATCCAACATCTGAGTTTGCGTGTTCTCCCCGTGTCTGCGTGGGTTCTCTCCAGGTGTTCCCGGTTCCTCCCGCACACTTAGTGGGGTTAGGTTAGCTGGTGTTTCTAAATTGCCCACAGGTGTGAGTCTAGGTGTGAGTGATTGTCTCTCTGTCTGTTAGCCCTGCAACAGAATGGCCACCTGTCCAGGGTGTACCCCACCTCCAAAGGCAGCAGGAACAGGCTGCTGCCCCCCAACTCACTGAAAAAGGATGAAGATACAAGCTGGTGATGATCCATTGCAGCTGGTCTCAGGAGATGAAGAAAAACTCTGATCAGCTTCTCTTTGTTATAACTGATTTCGTTTTATTGTTTTTCAACTTATTCAATCAGACTGCTGATGTTCCTGTATGAACTGAACAACCCGGAAACTCCCAGGAAAATCTTAGTCTATTTTCTCCAAAGTTCAAATGGAACTTGATGAACTGAACATGCAGACTGGAGGCTCCATTCAGGACTTTCTCATACTGGTGCTGGTAGAGAGAGGTACCACAAACACATGGGTGCTCACACACTTTGACTGGTGGGAGCCCTTAATATACATATATCAAATAAAATGTTTCTTTGTACTGATTTAGTTCATTTCTATGTTCCCCCCATTTAGGGCTTAGATGGTTTGTTCCACCAGTGTACAGGCTGAGTTCTCTCTCACTTGGTTTGGACAGTTCCACAAACTTTGTGGCTTTTTGTTTAGCTGACCTTCTTTAGGGTCCGCTTATTTCCTAATTAAAGCTTATTTACATTGTTCTGTGGTTTTGAAATCCACCCATTCTCTTCTGCTTATCCTGTTCAGGATCATGCTGGAGCCTATCCCAGCTGACATGGGGTGAGAGGCAGGGCACACCATGTACAAGTCACCAGCCTGTCACAGAGAGACAGACAACCATTCACACGTATGGGCAATTAACTTAACCCCAGTAAGTGCATGTCTTTGGACTGCCCCTCCCTGGTTCTGCTGGAGGTTTCTTCCTGTTAAAAGAGAGTTTTTTTTCTTCCCACTGTCACCAAATGCTTGCTCATAGGGGGTCGTTTTGACTGCAGGGTCTTTACCCACGATATAAACCACCTTGAGGTGACTGTTTGTTGTGATTTGGTGCTATATAAATAAAATTTAATTGAATTATTTTATCAGCATGTATGTCCTGAGTTGATAATGAATTAATGTTATCACTGTTTTTTTTTGTTTATTTTTATTATTTTGTATTAGTTTTGATGCTCTTTATCCTGGCATCAAATTGAAACTACCAGCCTCTCAAGAGTTCTACCTGTCTTTGTTGAACCTGTTTTCCAGGTTGTTTTTTTCAAATAACTATTTGCTGCGTTGGCACCACCCACTGCTCCCTTCTTGTTTGCTGGCATTTGTGAAACTATGCTGGTTATGTGCCCTATTTCCATCTGCAGTTCCAAACATTGTGCTCAGCATATTTTGCTGAGTAGCATCTTCACGGGCCAGCAGGTGTCTCTAGATCCCCATGAATCTGTCCTGGGTCTCCCAGCTCTTCTTAACACAAACTGTCACGTCTAAAGTTTACAGAGGTGGAGCGCTTGTAATGATCTCCTTTCCATAAACTAGATTATTACATAATTGAATGAGTTTACAGCCTAACAGTTCAAACATTAAATTTACTCAGCCTCCAGTCTCCAGGCAGCGAACAGGCACACTGTTTGAAGACAAATCCAATCATGTCTTATTGGAAATATCAGCAAGCAGGGCCTGCACCGCCATCAGGTGACTCTCCTCCTAGAATGACTTCATGAGCAGTAAAGCGACACCCAACCTGCACGAGCGGCCCTCAGGGTGACTCCAAGTCCAGCTCAGCCAGTTTTCTTAAGAGGCAGAAAGTATGCCACAAAATGTAACTTTAAATAGATCCAATCGCCCTCTAATCTGCTTGTTCTTCTCAAACAGGAAACTCCAAATGGTATCACAGCAGATTTATCTCACTACACTGATTTGCTCAAAACTTGTAACTCACTTTAAGGCGGATGCTAAATATACCAATACATTTGGTACATTTAGACTCAAATCTGTTGAACACAGATGCTGCAAAATCAGCCTGGTCTTATCTTTAATAGAAATTAATGGCTTGATAAGATAAATTGAATAATAATGTTTATTGCCCTTACTCTGGGGGGAATTTAATCATCCAAGGAGCAGAATATAACCATACACCATAAAATCAAGAGTCATTTTTAAATGTCTGGACGTTTTCTTTTAATTGATCTTTCTTGAACCATCCTGTCCATAACCAAACACAGCTACCACATAACTGTCATTAAAACACTGATTACAGTAAAATAATTTATATCGACACTCTTCCGGCCTGTGAAACCAGGTAAATAACATCTTCCGTCACTCCAGATGATGCCAGATATTTTCCCTACTTCATACAGTCTCTCCACACTATTAGGCATGGTGATTGTATACCGGCTGATTTCACACTGCACCTCAGCATGTTGGTGGTTTTCAAGGAATCAATGTAACATTTATATAACCCCACAATTCTCGGCTGTAAGGAGGCAGCTGAATGTGTCGCCTTTAGCAAAAGATTTTTAAAAGCTTGTAAGGAGCCTGACAGCTCAGAGGGGCTTCAGGAGTGTCAACAAAAGTGGTATTGCCAATTTCAGTATTTAAAAACAAAAGTAAAATTAAAGTACAAGTTTCTATCTCACTGTGCAAAGGTCAGACACTCGGCGTGGTCTGAACGCTGAGGGCAGATTATTCATGATCAACACGTTTAACCACCAAAACGCCACACAGGCTTCTTCGCTGCGTCACTCGTGTAGCTGATATTAATTTCTGTTGAATTGTTTTAAAAATGAAGTTGACTGTGATAGCTCTGCTAGCAAAAAGCACCAGACACATGAAAAAGAATGAGCCATGACCCACCATCACCAGCGATTTTTAGATGTGATTAGTTTGTATTAATACAGACTGAATGAAAACAGGACTGAGGCTTCATGTTTGGTCACTTGAACTGCTCAAAGCTCATCTGACCTTAAAAAGGAAGTGATAGTTGCAGCAAACAGCAGCCCGAGAAAATAAGCTAACCTTTTGTCCAAATGACTAAACATCAAGTCATATTTAATGTGTATCGGCAGAACAAAAAACATTAAAATAACATTAAATATTTCGATCCTTATTATGTCTTCACGACGTTGCCGATTTGAGGTATGCAATGAGATCCTGGCGCTCTCCCTTCTTTTTGATGCCAGCAAAGATCATTTTGGTTCCCGGAATGTACTTCTTGGGATTCTCCAGGTACTCCATCAAGGTGTTCTCACTCCAAATGATACCTAAGGGAAAAACAGTCACTCATGAGTGAAGCAGAAGGGGATGGGACACCAAATATCAGCTCCTGAAACTTCAAACTTCTTTAAAGATCCCACATCAGCAAAAAGCATCGAGTTTGTTTAAAAGCTAAATTAAAAATGTAATCTGCCATTCCTAAAGTTCCTCATTAAAGACACTTCTTATGACTCCAAACATGCTCATGTCAAAAATCACACTGATGGACAATAAAGGAAACTTTAAAAGGTCTCTGTCCATTTTAGTTTTTGTCCTTGAAATACTCATAACCTTTTAAGAGTACTTCACTGAAACATTTACTGTTGCCAAGTTACAAGAACAGCTGCCTTTATCAAATCTGCCATTATCTAGACTGGCTGCAGTGGGGCAGGTATGCACAGAGGACTTTGAACACCTTTGACCCCCAGCTTTAAGAGTTTTATACAAATGAAAATGGAAAATGAAAACATGAGTCTTTGAGCGTGTGCGCACATTGAAAGGGTGTCCCTTTTATGAAACCTAAACTGTTTTTTTTTTTTTTCATTTCTAAGATGTAAATAAGAAAAGTTCAAGTAATCCAACACTTTTCATCCAGCTTTTGTAGACTTCGTAACACACACCACCACTTCTTCCGCGTCTAATTCCGCT
>VUQK01038003.1:9502-39225 GCA_015106715.1 Bujurquina vittata | reverse complement strand
CCAACGTCCTTATGTAAATCATTATATTTAAAGGATAAAAAAAGTAATAAAACCAAAACTGTTTTTTTTTTTTTCATTTCTAAGATGTAAATAAGAAAAGTTCAAGTAATCCAACACTTTTCATCCAGCTGTTGTAGACTGCGTAACACACAGCACAACTTCTTCCGAGTCTAATTCTGCTTCAAATGTGAAGGCTAAAAACTGACCAGTTAAGCCAATCAGAAGGCCACACACACCATTTGAATCCCATAATTACTCTTGCTCCTCAGTTTTAATTAAGGGGATCCAAGACAGTGGCGAGAAATACACAGCGGTCTGCCAGAAAGGTCCACGGGCAGCAGCAGATCACTTTATTAAATGGCAGTTCAACCATAAACAAAGCAGAGGTACACCCGCGGTTACACAAATGATTTGTGTGTAATTTGAGCTGGGAACTTGCAAGACTCAAAATGTGAAAAAAGGGGGCATAATATGGGACCGTTAAAGCCTGAAATAACTAAAAGCTTAAGGTAGTGTGAATGCAGATGCTTAAATGGGAAGATTTCGCTTTAAATAAGTGTCTAAAAGAAATAAATAAATCATTAGCTTCTTAGATATTGATACAAAATACAAAAAATGAAATCTTTAGAACATAGATTTAGATCATATTCATCTACCTACACTGCTTCACACTCATTTGGCTGAGGCTGTTTGAGTTTATAACAATTTATAGTTACTATAGAAAAGCATTTTTTAATGCTTTGTACGTGTCAGACAATAAGTCTTTTTTGGTGATCTGTATATATAAGACTCAAGGTTATTCGTGCTTTTCAAAGACCCGGTGAACTGACCTTTGCTCTTGTTGGCATCTGTGTAAGAGAAGCCTTGAGCCTGTCCGGTCTTACGTCCAAACAGACCCCAGAGGTTGGGGCCCACCTTGTGCTTGCCGCCCTGCTCTACTGTGTGGCACTGAGCACACTTCTGGACAAAAACCTTCTTTCCCTTTTCCACGTCTCCCATAATCAGCTGGAGAAATAAGGCAGGCAGAACAGAGGGAGAAGGAAGAGTCAGAAATGCAGTTTAAAAAAAATAAAAATAAAAAAAATACTACAGGATTATAAGCAGTAACTGAGCGTAATATTAGCTCTTTAAATACACCTGCCCATCTTCTATTCATAGACCAGTTAGGAAGCTCCATCTGACCCCAGCGCCATCTTGTGAAGGTCATTTAAGGAGACAGTTCGTAACTTTTACCATCTCTTATCTTCGGCCTGTCTTTACAACATAGTCTGACAAGTCATGACATTAACCTGTGCGCTGGCACCAGGCCGAGATTACCCGGAAAGCTGACGAAAAGCGGCTCAGGTAGCCGAAACCACGCCGCCTTCACACACGTCGGCCTAGCCGCGGAGGGCCTCAGCTCGGGTTACTCCAGGCGGACGGGCTGCCAGGTTTGGCAAGTGAATGAGGACCGTTTTAATGGTATACCGCCACGAGGGCAAGGATTTACGGAGGGAAGCCAAGGTTAATGTGCTTAGCGAAAAATAAGAGCATCTGCAGCAGAGGACCGGTCGGCGCTTCTGCTGTGACTGAGTTTCGTGATTAAAAAAGCCGGTTCATTATCAGTGGGGGACACATTTTAGAGCAACACCACCAATCTTAATGTGACCCCGGTCTCCAAAAATCCTTCTACAATACAACTACCGCGAAATCTAGATTTTACATATCAGTCAATTTTAAACGGCTTGTTTTGTGTTATTTAAACATAACGGTCCCCTTTCCCGTTCCAGTTCTTAAGAAACGAGCCGCTCCGCATACCGTAAAGGGAGGGTTAGCTAACATGGCGGGTAACTGCATCCTCGTCACGTAGCATCAAGGACACACACTCTTTACCAGTGTGTAGATGCCGTTTAAGCAGCATTTAAGCCAGAATTGATGTTTCGGATAAAAGACTTTGAGCTCAGCTTGGCCAGGCCAGCCTGCAGTGGGGTAAGTCGGGTATGCGTCGCCCACCGAGGCGGTCAAGGATGCTTCAATGTCGGCCGCACTTAAAGAGCACTTAAAGCTGCTGTGTTGGCCAGATCATTTCCCTAAACACAGGATAGATCAAGTGAAAATACGTATAACATTTAAATCCCGTTCAAGAATTGCCGTATTATTCTTCCTACGCGAACAGAGGCGATCCTCGTCCTCTACGTCCACGCTAACGTTACATGCCATTGCGGCTGGTTTCCTGTTACTTTGCTCCCTTTTGAATATTAACACCAAAGACTTGATTCCCATATGAAGTGTAAAATGTTACCTTATGACGGAAATATGTCGGGTTAAAAACACTTTACAGCAGATAAACGGCTCCTTCTCCCTCGGCCGACTAGCGCTTTGTGACGAACGCAAAGAAGGTCACTTCACTTTTCAGGCACCGGCTTTCGACGTCATCACAGCAACCACGTGCCACGAGATTACAGCCCAACCATTGCATGCGTTTCCGAGATGTTTCCTTAACATTGTCATATCATCATTTTAAATGCAGAAGTTGCTTATTTTGGACTGCAATAAATAAACGTTTAAAACATTTATATCGAAGGTTTTACCAACAACGCTGCCGGTTTGGTTGTGCGTCCGATACGGGAGGTGACAAGACTGAAGGGGAGGAAGCGAAAATTGAGTTTTGGTACAGGTCCCTTCATCCTCAACCAAAAGCACTCTACGTTCAACTTAGTAACCAAAGATAAAGTTTTAATTTAACAAAAAAAAAAAAGTTTGTTGTTTGACACACCAAATTTAATGCCACCCAGTGACTAATATACTCTTATATACGTATAACTTCCATAGACTAATTGATAAATGTGTACAAACTATAAAATAAAATAATAATAGACACATTAAAAGAACATGTCTTGTGCATCGCCTCTAATTTTTTCTTATTTTTCCATTTTTCTTTCTACTGATCTATACCCTCCTGTGTTGCCTCACGGTGCCCTGTACATTTGTAAACCCCAAATAAATTCTCAGCCGCAAAAATAAATACATAAATCCAAATTGAGAGTCTGAGGGTTTAAATTATATTTATATTTAGGATAAAAGAAGCAGAAACTGAAACTGAAAAAAAGCTAAAGTGGCGGCCTGTGAGCTGTTTCTGAAGGTGACCCCGTGTGTCCTCAGAATAAAAGACTCAAATTAATCGTTAACAAAGAAACAGAGAGGCCAAAATTCATAACACAAACTGAAACACTGATATCACTGATATCCAAGCATTTGTCCTCAGAAGGGTCATTCAGCACCTGTAAACACTTAGACACACACACGCGGACGCAAACTACTTTTGAAACAGCACCTGTTTTATTTAAAAATCATGGGCAAACATTATAGATACACCACTACCACTTTTATGATGGACTATAACTGTCTCCAACACTAATTTGACTATCTTCTGTCAAATGACGATAACTTCCTTGTTTTCCTTTATACAGGAAACACACACACACACACACACACACACACACACACGCACACACACACACAGCGAGAGAGAGAGAAAGAGAAGCAGACTGAGAGAGAGATCAGGTAACTATTTCACAGGTGATCTTTGGTGTTGTCTAAGAGTGCATTCCAGTATCAGCTATTTATAGAACATGAGTAATAGCATTAGTAAACCATCAGAGGTTCTTTAATGGCACTAAGACATTAAAATGTTAACAAAGCAAGTTAATGCACCTATACCTAATAAAAAAATTAAAGTAAAAAAAAGATACCATGTAATAACAGTATGTTATGGAAAAGTGGAGGACAGTGTTTGGAAGGATCCGCACTCCCAGCCAAATCTGACCCCAAACATTTCAAAACAAAACCGCAATTTTGTTAAAATTGTTTAGATAATGAATGCGGTACTTTTATATGGTATAAAATATATTTTATATCGGCTAAAAATACTAAATACCCATTACTAGGGTTAATTAATTCGTAGTTACAAAACCTCTGCAGCATCTTTTCGTAACCCAGGGGCATTTCGTAACGAGTGCATTTACCTCTCCAGTGCTGTAGAGGGCAGTAAACACCGGTATCTGTCATCGGCTCCGTTGCTACTTTTAAACTGTGGGGATTTCCACAATTATCTTACTACATTACCTCGTTGCCAACGAACAAGGTACAAGACCGCAAGTAATTCGCGGTCAAAAAATTTCAAGGTTTTAAAAAAAGCAATAATAAACAAAAGGGAAGATTTAATCACACACCTTATGCGTATTCTCTGCTCACGATTCTATTTATTGCCTCAATCGAATTAATGTTAATTAACGAACAGATTTTTCCAGTTTATTTTGTCAAACCACTTATAACGCCTTACTAAAGGGAGATGTTGTAAGCTGACTTTAGACATTCCGCGGAGCACTTGAAGGCAGCACCATCATCATCAGCTGGCAACAGTGTTCATAGGAAAGCGAAGATGGACGAGTATCCCTCAAAGCAGGTTCCCGAAAATCTCGACGACCCTCCCAACAGCCGGCTCTTCGTGGTTACGAGTCGGTGCATCACTGAAGATGAGCTGCGTGACAGCTTCTCCGTGTTTGGAGACATTCAGGGAGTCTGGGTTGTCAAAGACAAGCAGACAAAGGAGTCCAAAGGCGTTGCCTACATAAAGTTTGCTAAGTCCTCTCAGGCCTGCTTGGCCATGGAGGAAATGCATGGCAAAGTGCTGGTGGAAGGAACCAAACCTATTAAGGTAACAATAATAATTAGGCTTTCAAATAGCTGATATTTTTTATCAGCTTCGATTCAAACAGTCGGCTTATAATGTTCGCTAAATAGCTAGCATGCTAAAGGGCGTGATCGTTAGCATTTGTCATGTCATATAAACACATATGCATATGCAGTCTATGTAAACTACAGTCTCACCAATTATACATATGTGGAACTGACCAGGCATAAAATATTAATGTCTATATGAGTAAATGTTGTTCCTAGCTTTACATGAAATTACTCTTTTAATCGCGATTCCTCTTTAAAAACACAATTTATAGGTGTCCTCTATTTTAAGGCAGCACCTGTGACCTTTTGTTTGTAACTGTTGGTTCTTCAGGTGTTTATAGCCCAGTCACGGTCGTCAACGAGACACAGAGATGTTGAGGATGAGGAGCTGACCCGGATCTTTGTCATGATCCCCAAAGCTTTCTCAGAAGATGACCTCAAAGAAACATTCAAAGTAACTCTAGATGCTTCTTATTTTGTGCTTTTCCAGTTCTTTGTGTGACTGTGTTTTCTTGTGTTTAATTCAATTTACCAAAATGAGTTCGGGTTTCCAAAATATTAACTTGGAATTATTAAGTGGGAAAAATATAGGCTGTCATTAATCTTGCTAATCTTGCTAATGTTCAAAGTTACTAGATATAATGAAGATATTACCTTTGTGAAAAGGGGTTCTAAATAACAAGAAAATTTCAAACTAAATGCATCCCATGCATTCTTCCATTTTCTGCCTCTCATCCTGGTTGTGGGATCAGCAGTCAAAGCAGAGATGCCCAGACCTTCATTTCCAGGGCCAGCTCATGGTGTCAAGGTGTTCCCAAGGCATCCAAGAGGTGTAATCTTGCCACAGTGTCTCAGTCTGCCTCGGGCCCCCCTCCCTGTAGAACATGCCTGCAACACCTCACCTAGAAAGTGCTACAACTGACCCCTTTTGATGTGGAGGAGTGAGAGCCAAGATTTCCTAGAGAAGCAGCACACTTCTCCTGCTTGTATTATTCTTTTGGTTACCTCCCACAGCTTATGGCCATAGATTAGAGTAGGAAAGTGGAAAGTAGTAATCTTCACAGCAGCAGACGCTACGCTGGCTGTCAGTGTCCCGTGCCACTTGCACCTCATTCATGAACGAGAGGTCCTCCACTTGGGGCAGTAATTCATTTACAACCAAGTGGGCATGCCACCCTTTTCCTGCTGAGAACCACTGCCTCACACTTGGAGTTGCTATATTCCTATCCCATCTGCTTCACACGTATCTGCAAAAATAAAGTATCCCTAAATATGGTTAATGTTTGTTACTGAGGAATATGCATGTCTTATAAACGGTGTTCTTTTAGGCCACCTCATTTCAGGCTCTCTGAAACTTGCTGGTACCCGCAAATGCTCTACTGGATACAGCTTTCATCTCTTCCAACCTTTCATGTGCAAAGACATGAAATAATATGTAATCAGATTCGAGAAGGCAAGATTATAACTCTTTTTATCCTTTTCTGTTGCCTCTGCTTTCTGTCCTTCAGGAGTATGGGGATATTGAGTATTGTGTGATCATCAAAAATAAGTTCACGGGAGAAAGTAAAGGCCTCGGCTACGTGAGATACTACAAACCCTCCCAAGCTGCCCTTGCCATAGAGAACTGTGACAAAGGTAAGACTGTCAAATTTTTTCACTCGTTTATTAATCCTGCTAGAAGTGTAAATATAGTGTATATAATATATCTGGAGCATTTACAGGACAAAGGTTTCTCACTTCTGACTTGGTGAAGAAGATGTTTTTGACTTGAAACTGTGGCAATAATGTTATTAGCCTACAGGGCCATCCTGGCTGTACCTCGCAGCAAATCGGCATCAACAGAAGATTACAGCTCTGGGGGAGCAGCCAGAAGCGATTATGCTACCGGCCCTGAATCCATAAACCAGTACGCGTTCCCAGTGGGTAAGACTTTCTTTGTCATCAAAATTATTGTACTGGAGGTGGGAAACAAGGTTAAAGTCTTAGTTGTAGTCTGTCTTGTCACTGACCCTGGTGTCTTTCTCTCCTGTATAGCCGACCCCGGGAACTACACAGTCATAGATTACCGTAGCGGCGAATTCACGCGCAGTCTCACGATGTCCACGCGGGCTGCACTCACTCAGGAGCAGATCTTTGCTCTGTTTGACATCATTCCCGGCATGGAGTACTGTGAGCTGCAGAGGGACGCCTACGGAATGAGCAAAGGTTAACATTTCAATTTTTTTTATATAGCTCCAACATGTTATACTAGCCAGAACACTTCACAGCAGCTCTTTGTGATGGTGAGGAGAAAAACAAAACATTTAAGAAGCTTCAGCAGAAAAAGGCTCAGGGAGGGCACCTGTCCAGCTTGACTTGTTGGGCCAAAGAATCAAACACTGAGCAGATTTTTGGGGACAGTAACCTCAGATCAGTGTATTACAGCACTTAGAGCCACAGATGTGTATATAACAATCCACAGATGTGACTAGTTTTTAATCATAAATGTCTTCTTAGATATTCTAAAAGATATTCAATTTGGAATGACATGAAATAGATAAATTATATTTGAGAATCAGGATATGAATGGGGCTGAATATTACCTGGTATAGGTGTCTACATCAGTTGTTTAAATCTCGCCATTAGATGTCAGTAGATTGCAGATTGGAGTCAACTGAGTTCTGTTTTCTTACCCCTCTCAGTTCAGCTGCATAATCCTATCTGGGGTGGCTGCTGCAGGACAAACATGTTTCAGTCAGCCAAGAGAGGTCAAACGCATTCAATTTAGTCTGTACCCCATAATGACCGTGGCCAAACCCCAAAGAAAACATTTCTGGACACCCTATATTTTAACAGATTTGAATATCAACACTTAGCAATAAATAAGGAATTTAAAAAACCCAAAACAGACATGTATCAATTAAACATTTTGTGGCCACCGTTGATCTGTAGGGAGTGTATTCAGATAGCAGGAGCCGTCCGCTATCTGGGGAGGCTGGCAGTCCATCTCAGCTGTTAATATGCTGGATGAGAAGTGTCCACATCTATTGACTCTGTAGGAGACTGTAAAACTTGTGAAAGGAGCCCAATATAAGTGGATGAGTCAGTAAAGCTCACTTCTGTCCGATGCTGAGGTGAGTTGTTGAGGATATACTGAATTTTTCCATCAGCGAGCGCTGATGTTAGCCTCCGTTAGCTGCAGTTAGTGAAACTTTCTTTGACCATTGTTGGACTCTGATGCTTAAAAGAGATGTATCATCATGAAATGTGGTTAGGCAGAACGGTGATGTCCATCTCAGCCACTGTATTCAGGATAGCGGGACAATGTAGCCTCTTTCACAAACTCACACCCACTCCTTTGTATTTTTAATGGATTCATTCTAAGTTCATGAGAATGTATCAGTTTGTTTGGGGTCATAATTAAACACTAGTTTGTGCATATTTATTAGTAAAATACTTCCCATTACGTAATCTCAAAGAATGACTGAAGGCACCCTTAAAGAGTAAAAAGCAAACACACATAAAACACTCCACACTTGGTTTACTGTAGTTCGCAGTCCATGCTGTGTGTGAATGCTGATGTGGTCCGCTCCATTGTGATGACTGAAATTTTCCACTTAAGCCTTTTCTGTGCTGTGTGCCACCTGCCTGCAGGTCACGCTTTGATTCGCTACAGTAATCTTGGGTCAGCGTTTTACGCCAGGGAGAAGCTAAACGGCTTTGAATATCCGCCTGGCAACAGACTGGCTGTAAATTTTGTTGACAACGGCGAGGACCGCAGCAGGTACATGCATGCATAACTACACAACACTATATGTGCTTAACTTTGAACGTGCAGAAAGGTTAGAAGTTACTGGAGGCTTGGAGAAGAAACATCCTTTAAAGTTAATACATCCATAAATTAAAACATGGGGACCAAAATGCCACTGATTAACTGCGACCTTGTCTGCGCGCCTTCTTGGCCACGTTTTATTTGTTGTTAAATATTCATGGGGGGCTGTTGTCCCCCTGTGGGTCGCAGTGACCGGGCAGTTGTTTTCCAGAGTGCTGTGACAGCCTTTTTATATATTTGGTCTCAAGGCGTAAAAGCTGTTGGCACCACACAGTTCCAGTATTCATGAATCCCACCTCCACCGTCACCCCCAACCCACAGAAACCACTATATTAACAAAGAATTGAAATACCAGTGAAAGCAGTCAGTGGCTGGCGTTCTTAGCGACAGATTGAGCCCCAGCGTGTAGTACTGTAAAGTTAAAAATGTCAATTATGAATATTTGGGGGGAAAAATGAGGAGAAAATGTGGATCTCTTAGCTTGATGTATACTCAGTATAGTAGTTATTAGCATTATATTTCTTCAAAGAGATGTATAAGAACCAAACCTGAAATGATATATGCAAGATGGGTTCAATGATCTTGGCTAGGACATCAGGTTTGGTGCTTTTAGACTAAGTAGTGGTAATGAATTGTGGCCAAGATGCCCAGCTATCATTCCCTTGCTCTTTCTCATTATATCATACCATCATTTCTTTGGTCTCAGCGCCTCTGACTGTGTGATGCCGGATCACCGGTTTAAAGCCACAACCAGAATTTCAAAGTGTCTCCGGAAAGGAGGCATCCGTAAAGTACAGCACAGTACAGGAATATGGAGAAAAGAGACAAAAGACCCTCAGAGATCAAGAGTAGCATCCATGATAACAGGCAGTGTTTTAAGCATAGTTGTTGCACACATTTTTAACACTGCTCCCTGGTGACAGTACACAGCTTTAACACTATAACTCGCAGTGCACTACGCCTCTCTGTCCACAGCTAGAAACAGCCTGTGTGTTTGTTCTTGTGTGTAGTCCTGTAGGTCGGATGGCCACGCAGTTTGTTGCGGCTCAGATGATGTCGGCGGTCTGCAGTGGACCGTCCACCAGCCAAATGATGAAACCTGTGAGTCATTAAATCAACACCTGATTTACAAAGTTGTGTCACATCATCCTCTTGTTACTCTTCGCACTCTTCTTCCATTTTTGAGCCGTGACAATAATAAATGAATAAATAAAAACCCTGTTAGAAATATTTTAGTTCTTATCTGAAGAAATCTTTATTCACGTAAAGATTAAATGTGGTTCAACAGATCAGAACGAGCAGCTAGTGTTCTGGTCGATATACAATGTTTGACAGTGCGTTTTGCGTAATTATATTTATTGATCCTATTTGTTCTTTCTTTGTATGGACCAGGGCTTTTCTGTTGCCTCGTCAATTTCTCGAATTCAGACCGACGCCAGCCTGCCGCCGCAGAAGAAGATGGCGCCGCCTGACAGCAAAACCAAGGAGCGGCTGTTTGTTGTGTTCAGCCCCTCCCCGCTGCCCCCCGATGTGCTGGAGGATGTTTTCTGGTAACTGTCCTGGTGTCTGACTCAATCACAACATTTTCAAAAAATGCAGACGAGTTAAATAAAACATGCTGTCACAAAATGGTAAGAATGGGGGTCCATTAACAGGAGGGTCAAAAGTCCGCTTGATTACGACTCTTGGCTCAGTCAGTGCAAACTGCTGAGGATGAAAACATCAGGCTAAGTGCTCTTAAATGACTGTAATGCTGCTATTAAACCAGACAGCCAGTATTAGCAAATGTTCCTGCTTTATAATTAAATGCTATTTGTTCCACTCTATCTTCCTGTGTCTGTCTCTCGCCAGTCGCTTTGGTTCCCTTATTGAAGTCCATTTGGTTCCAGGGAGGAAAGTCGGATACATGAAGTATGCAGATAAACAGGTAAAGCTCACAGGTGATTGGGGGTAAACTTGTCGATTTTATTAATCAAGGAACTGAATGTAAATAATCTGCGCTTCACACTCTTCTTCATCTGTACGTTCATCCCTGTCAGTCTGCAGATGAGGCCATGGCAGCGCTGCACGGTCGCACCGTTAACGGAGTAAGGATGAAGGTGATGCTGGCTGATCCTCCCAGAGAGGAATCTCATAAACGGCCTCGGACCTACTGAAGCCAGAAACTAGCGGTAAGTGCGCAGTCTTCTGCTGCAGGTCCTACAGTAGGTGTAATATTGTCTACACTGTACACGCAATCTGTCTAAGGTCTGTTTGCATGTTTATTTATTCTTACGTGTGTAATTTCTTTAATGCAACACCAGTGAATGTATGTTCCAGTGGCAGATGCTTCAGGGAGACCACAGAGTAACAAACATCAACAAAAGAGCAAGAATAAAGCATACAAACAAAATAGATAAATATAAACAACATAAAGGAACTGTAAGATCAGTAAAGGCGTGAGGGGATGACTTGGAGTCCTCTGAGGTTACAAACTTCACCTGTGGTGGTGGAAAAAAGTGTACCTCCGAACGTGCAGACTCTACACCACAGTTCAGGGACTGCTCAAAGACGAGTAGCTCAGCATGTTAGCTCAACAACAAATAAGCAGCGCTGTTCCATCAGTTCACACGATGACTCTGATGGCTAATCCAACAGGTGCTTTCACAGAGGCGGGTGGACGTGTAAAAAGATAAATTCAGGAAGCGGTGCAAGTCCGAGAATGGCATCAACCTGATCTGTATTTAATCCAAGATGCAGTAATGTTAACTGAAACACTAGGGAGTGTTAATCATATGGCTTAATGTTGGTCCAGTAGCAATTTCACAGTGTAGGTTATAGATAGGTTAAAGAAGAGAAAAGGGCCAGCTTGCAGTACAGTAGGAATAAAAACCCTGGATTTTTTCTTTGTTTGAAAAAAACAAAAAAGATTACATTAACTACCATGTGTGATAAAGAGCGTATACTGCTGTGCTACAGGCTTTTTAGTCTGATTATAGTGCATCATTTTGCCTCTTTTTTTATCTTAACCATTTTAATTTTGGTGCAGGAAACATCCAATTTTGCAAACAAAAAAGAAGAATATGGTAGCTGCTGAAGTGAAACACAATTTTTAAAAAACAAAGAGGTCAAGATATTAAGACTTAAGTATTTAGTAGGAAATGTGCTGCTACATCATTTTACTTTAAGTGTTGCACTGGTGCTCTGCTTCTATTACAGGGGTGTCAGTTTAGAGCTTTTATCTATAATGTTGCTCCACAGTGAAGATGCTTTATGTGCAAACTTTAATAAACTCTGTGGGCGCTGACAGTCGGACAAGATGTCAACGAGTTTCTGCTGACAGTTGTTTCTCTTCCTGTAATAACACTGCAGCTTCTTGTTCCCTAGGCGACTGTTGTCATGACACAATAACACCTGACCTGACAGACCGACCGATATCAAGACCTTCTCCCGACCTCTGACACGACCTTTGACACCTGTCTGACCTTACTTCCGGTCACCTGTGACCTTGCAGCAACTCTGTGATAGGACACAACAGCGTTACAGCGCTAACAGAATCTTACAGTCTGTGAATAGCAACATGTGTAGCTTGTGGTCAGTGTCGTGCTTTCATGCTTTCCAAGTGCAGAATTTCAGCCTCGACGCTGCTCTTTGACTTAATAACAGATTATTTAAGAAACGTTGAACTTTGAAATCTCTTGGTTCAGGCAGCATTCAGCATTTTCTTTATGAAAAGCTGCAGGCAGGCGGCTGCACTTCACTGATAAGCTATGAAAAACAGGATTTAGGAAGCTGGATGTGGACAGTTGTGTAGTTCAGATCTGGTCCTTATTTGTTCGATGCTCTGTAGTCTCATTCTGGGTACGATTAAGTGTTTATTTGAATGACTGTGAACCTTTTCTTTTTTCCCAATAAAGAAAGTTGAACACCTCATTCAGTCTCATCTCTTCGTTTACTGCAGATTAACTGAACAGCTGATCAAATCACTTATCAAAGCATTAAGTTTGTTTTTTCTGTTACACTAGCTGGCTTATTAAATCAAAAGAAAACAGGAAAATGTGGTTATACGTTGATTTAATTTCATGTGCGACGACCCCCAGGACCATGTGGGCACCAGGTTGACCAGTTGGCCCCCAGAGTCCTGCTTCTCAGGGTTTGCTGTGGTGCCATCAAGTATCCCAGTATATGATGTATATCCAGATGTGTGTGTATCGGTATATGTTGAGTCTGGGATGGTAAGTCGTGGCATTTATACTGTCGCACAAGAGGGGACAGAAATCAGTGGAAAGTATGATTTACATGTGGGTGCTAAAGAGACAGGTTATGAAATCAAACAGCTGGATTTTAGGAAGCAACATTATTGGGGCCTTCATTGAAAAAGAGATGGACACTGGATGTACAGTTATTTTATTTCATTCGGAGGCAACTCATGAGAACATATTTACAATACCAGGCTGGCACTGAGCACAAAGCTGGTCTCATAGATCAGGGGTCTGACATTTAAGAAGCTAGGTCTGGACTTTTCCTTCAAAAAATTATACAAGAAACAAAATTGATTTTCCAGCAGAGCTAAAAGAAATAATGGATCTGTTGAAGGGAAAACAATCTCTACTTAATGAAAGTGCATCTTCAAACTAGAGCTTTTTGGCATGAGAGCAGGTGAATTACTTGTGTTCACCGTCCAATTTGTGTAACTCGGCTCTGAAAAATGATCTGAACTCCTGAAGTCTGGCTTCATAATACAGTCTAACAGGTACAGCTCTGGCATTTTAAATCCAATACACCTCTCAAATCAATATTTTCAGTATTTCACTGATCAAGGAGAGAAACATCTGAGGCCTAATTTATCAAAAATGTCAGTGTAAGCTGGCAAGTTTGTCGAGCAACAAAAAGTGCACAACCACAGCCGAGTCGTCCTTCAGCGGAGACGTGAAGTTGGCCCTGCTGTGGAAAGTTGGACACCCGGAGGACTGAATGATGCGAGGTGAAAACAGAGAGGGCAGAGACGGGCAGTGATGTCATGATATAATCAGGCTTTATTACTCGAGTCTCTGAAACTTAAAATCATTCAAACGTCTGGTCTCTTTGATGTTTAGCTCCATGCATCCATCGGTCCATCCCTTTGTCGCTTAGTCCATCCTGACTTCTACCTCCTGCTCCCTCCTCCTCCTCCTCAGTCTTCCAGCACCAGTGTGTTGAGTTCCTCATCGAGCTCCTCCAGATCTTCTCCTGTGAACAGGTTTTCATCGACCGGTACTTCCTCCTCTTCCTCCTCCTCCTCCTCTACTTCATCCTCCCCTCCTCCATCCTCCCCGCCTCCCTCTGCCCCCGAAAGCCCGTTGGCGTCAGCGCCGCCACAGGCTCCGTTGAGCTGTTCCTCTGCAGGCGGGAGGAGAGGGAAAAAAAAGTTAATCACACCACTGTGCTCATTTGTTTCCTGACAACTTTTGAAGGAACTATATTAGTTACAAAAAGTTATCAAGCCTGACCAGCATGGATTTTTCTTACCGCTGTCTGATAGCGTCGTCTCCGTCTTATTCCTAGAGGTGAACCGGTCCGTGGATGCTACAGTTATGCCTGTGTTGTCGACCTCTTGTGGAACAAAACGGGATAAGTCTATGTCCTGGATGTCTGTAATATCGATCTGAAATTTTAAAATAAGAAACATCCAGTTTAGACAAAAGTGTGACAAAGGAAATGTGAAAAAGTGGCAAATGTAAATGTTTAGAAAATTCTAGTGTTCAAATAAAATTGCAAGAAAAAAAGTTACATTAAAACCGTGTTGTAAAGTATATGTGTGTGTGTATATATATAGGGTGCACAGTTATTCTAGCTGTCCAAACAAATGTGCCGTCTCTTCCAAGACACCCTCCAGAGCGTGGAGGAGTTACCAGGATGATAGCTGGACAGGGCCAGAGAAAGGCGTCACTTCAGCAGCACGATCAGTATCTGTGTGACTGGCTCACTCTCATCACTGGCAAGAAGGGTCAATTATCATTTAGCATTCCCGTCATATTTCAGCACTGCCTGACAACAACCTCACAGAGAAACTGAAATAAGTCGCTTGAAATGGGAACAACAGAATGCATGCCGACATCAAAACTATATATTTAACACCAACAAGGCAAACTAAAGCAGACACCAAACACAGGTTATTGTGCTGGGACATCTCGTTTCACGTGTGAGACCCACAGAGCTGAAATCAATATAAACTCATACAAAAACTTTTAAAAAAGACCGCAGGAGGTTTTTGTCTACTCTAAAACAGCCTCTTTTAAGGTGCCTCCAACAAATTGTTGCACTGTCTAATTGTTGGAAATGTCATAATTACCTCTTCCTCCTCATCTTCATCCTCTTCATTGGCGTATCTAGTGTCGTCAGCTTCAGCGTCATCATCATCGACCAGCTCTGGCCGGAACTCGAACACCTCACGCCCGCTTATCTGCAGATCATTTAATATGAATCACTTTCAGACACTTCTGCTTCGGCGTCGCTGTCAGAGTCAAATCTCACACCAGCTGCACTCACCACTAGCGATTTGCCAGCCTTAAAGTCAGCTTTCTTCTTCTCCATCTCCTCCCTTGCTTTGTCCACCTGTTAAACAACAGCATCAAGTAAATCCTGATCATTTTTGACAAAGCTTTAACCATTTGAGTCACCAGAAGTCTTCAATAATATCAGGGGAAAAGTAGGGAACCTTAATTCAGACATGACTGGAGCTGCTCTGACAAAATGATGCTACTAAAATGTTTTAACGCGTTCCAACCTTCTCCTGCCTTTTCCTTTTCTTCCAAGCCAGGAAAGTCTCCAGGGTGATCCGAGTGACGTTTGGACCCAGAGCTGCACGCTGGAGAGAGAAAGAGGGAAAGCTCAGTTTCCTGGGTTAAATTGATCACATTAATCACGTACTCTGGTCTGTTGGGACTGAACTTTTTGAAACTTATTTATATAAAAAAAAAAAATCATAACAGACTGATGCATGTTTTTCATGGAGTGGGTGGAGCTGCTGCATGCTCGTGCTGGTGAAGCTGTGGCTTGTTTTTAACTCATAAAGTAAAAAAAAAAAAAATGCAGTGACTTCTTCGACCTGGTGTCAATTAGTTTGGAGCAAACCGAGCCTCATGTAAGTATAGGAGACAAGTGCAAAGAGCTCTACGGTAATGATGGTTTGCACGTCAGCAGTGCGCAGAAGCCTCACTTTCATGCCTTTCAGCCCATCTCATTCAAGACAGCCTACGCTGCTGTTACTCCCCCCAGAGGCTCCCTAAAGAGTGTTGTTGTAGTTATCCTTACCTCGTTCTCTATCAGTTCCTCCAACGAGATCTCTTCCTCGATCTCCTCCTTCTTTTTGTCTTTTTTCAGTACAAAACCGGGAGGAAGAGCGTGCCGGTACATGCAGCTGTCGCCCCCTGCTGGACATACCCAGAACCAGCCGTACTTGTTGTTCTCTATGGCCTCCAAGAAGTACTTACACACCTGCAGAGAAACAATGGGAGTAAGCGACAGTAAAGCGGACAACATCTTGTATTATTAGTGGAATTAAATGACTGGACTGCTGGACTATTTTTAAGGGAGTCCATAAGATTGGTTTTAAATTCAGAGCCAACCTGACTTGTCAACTACTAGAAAAACAAACCAGGAAAAAACTAAACCTCTCAAATCCCAGATTTGCATTTAACAGAAATCGCCCAAGTCAGACTCAAATGCCCCATAGAATTTTAACTGACTTGGAAAAAAAAATCCGTCTTATTGTGTTAAGTCAGATAATATCCAATTCCTCAAAATATCAGACAGTTTGGGGTCAAATATCACATTTCATGGCAATAGCTTTCTGCTTAATCCCTGGGTTTGTTTTTGAAAATTTTATATTTTGCTCATAAAAGCGAGTTTGTAACTTATACTTGACTGATTGTCTCCGGTGAAATGAACCGATTGGCCCAGTGCAGCCAGTCCAGACATCACGTGACTCTATAGACGCTCACGCGATCTCCTGGCGTTGTGTGTGTAGGCATGGCAGGAGCTGAGGAGGGCTTTAGCGCTGGAACTCATCTGACTTATGAGGTAGGCGAAAATCTGACTTGTATGATCTGATTTAGGTGATAATTTTTATTGGAATTAATGTTAGGAAAAATCTGGACCTGTAGATCCGACGAGAGTGAAAATCCGATTTATGCGACTTTGACTTTTACTATAGTTAAAAACTACACCAGCTGTTTCCCAAACTTGTTTTCTCTGCCTCATCCTTATCCATCTGTTTTATCACCTTCAAACACCCTGAACTCCCTGTATTTCACCTTTCTACATAAATAAGTCAGTTTCCCAGACGGTGAAACTCTCATTTAAACCACCTGATGAAAACACAGATGGCCAGCATGTATCTAGCTCGTCTTCCCTGCCTCGTCTTTATTCACAAATCATTTTTCATCAGAACAAACTTACAATTTGTGTTTTGGCTTTCTTCTTCTCAGCCTCTCCGTGTTTTTTGTTGATGACTTCCTCTAGTTTCTTCTCATCCCAGTTCTCCATAGTGTCTGAAAGGAGCATGCCCCACATTTTGGAAAATAATTAAGTCGTCAAGAACAAACAACAACAAAGTAAAACCACACAAAATGTTTCACTGGAACTTTTTATAATTTCGTGATAATTCATTTAGGGGTTACACATTCAAATCACTACAATTCCCAACACCCCCTCCTGTTGCTTATAAACTTGCCCACATTTACCTCTTTTCTATCAGAATGTTGCTGTAAGATTGCAAGACGTAGCAGAACTTTGAGCTAATTTCTACAGAAATAAGATCACGGCGGGCAGCTCAGGCACTGCGAGGGCACGGGTGGAAGGAGACTAAGACAACTTCCACAACAGCTAAAATATTGTTAGTAGTGTTTATATTATACATTATATAATGTTTATATGTATAACAGCAGGACTCTTATTACACAAGGATCCAGTGACATTAAAACTAAAATGATGGAGCGAATCAGTGAGTGTGTTTTGAGTAAAAGCACATTAGCAGTGGGGTTGACTAATATCTTGGTGTGACAGTATTTGTAGAAGTCTTTCAGCCGAGCAGCCCGACAGCTAGACTAACTACAGACAACAGGTCACCTCATCGGGTTTATTAGGTTTATTTCATGGAACACCGATCACTCTCAGGCCATCTGTGACTGACACATTCACAGTTACTACCTAAGAAAGCGGCTTCTTTCCTGCATGCTTTAGATTTTGTCCGTTTTTAAAACAGCAGTTTTAAACAAAGTAATTTTAATTTTAATTTCTGCTTTGCAGATTTTTATTCAGCAAGTACTTACGCCAACAAATAATAGAGCAATATAATCAGCTCCTTAGCCAATCAGTCTCTCATCCCGAATGAACTCCACCACCCCCACTTGGACCGCAGCTGATGACAGTACAGAGAAACAGAGCAACTTCTCCATCTGCTTCAAGTTTTGGTTAGACCAACACTCCGGGTCACACTGGATCCTCCAGAGTAGATGAGCTACTGTCACCAGCTGCAGTTTAAGATGGAGGATCCTCTGAAATATTATAAATATTATTGAGGATGACCAGAAGAGAAATCTGTCCAGAAAGCTCATTTATGGAAAAACACGAGTGAGGAAGGGTGTGGGATAGCAGTGACCGAACTTTTAAAATACTTGTCCAATTGTCCAATACCAAATATACCATGGATGGCACTGTTCTCTTGAACAGATTAAAAATAAAGAATTCTAAAATTAGTAGTGAATAGACATGGGCAGGCTTGTTGTACTTGGGCCACCTACCCAAGTAAAGGTGATACAGCAAAGATCGAGCTATTTGAATTCAGTGTTCACAACTCAAATTCCTGAAGTAACCAAGTCCAGTTATCAGTGGTTAAAATTAATGTTAGGTTTTTAAGCACTACAGGGAAAAACACTGACTCGACTGTATTCAGAAAGAATCAACAAAGCAGCCAGAAAGTAGGCTTAAGATCCATGTAATCATAACTAAACACCAATCAGTTCCCAAAGCTGTTTACACTGTTAGCAGATGGCTGCCTTTTCAATTTATTGAATACACGACGATGACAAACATTAGATTCCCTGAGAGAAATCACGGTGCACATGTTGACATCACTCAGCAATAGACAGCATTTGAATATATACAGATTTACTGTGACATGTACCGACCTTTCTCCAGGTCTTCATCTCTTTCATCCACATAGACGCTCTTCTTCTCACATTTCCTCTCCATGGACAGATCATGGCTGAACTTGCACTTGTCTCCTTTAGTACACTGACCCTGCTTAAAGAACGCACACAGCACTGACTTTGGATCAACGCCTGCAGAGAAAAAGAAAAAAAAAGACAACAGATTCATCATCTTTTCTTATTAAATTTAACAAACACACACACACAAACATCTGTCATTATTTTCCCACAGTAAGTACTTAATCTTAATCTACTGTCTTTCACACACTATGTGTTGGTTACCTTTGCTGACTTTCTGAGCAGCAACTACAGGTTTAAAAAGCTCATTGAGTTCATCCAGCTCTTTCTTCTTATCAGCCTTCTTAGTGACCTTGTCTGCCTCTGCCTGGGCAACCTAAACACAACAAATGAAGCTACATTTAAAGATGATCTGATCCAATCAGTTTACTTAGAAAAGAATTAAGGAAAAGAGCAAGTAGAGCAAGCAAAAGCATGGCAAGAATGTTTGTCTTGATGGTTCAAGATACAAAAGGATGAAACAAATACAGAAGATAAGAACAGCCCGCTAACCTGTCGGGCACTTTGCTGTCCATATTTGACTTGCTGAGTAACGTTCTTGATGTACTTCTGCTGCTTGGCCCCTTTTTTGTTCTTCAAACCAAATGTCTTATCCTACAAAAAACAAGAATATGTTTATTAATTATCAATTTCACAATACACTTCCAAAAACATACCGAGTATCATATTACAAAAAGCAATGTATAAGTGGAAATCTACATGAGGCAGCATAGTGCCTGAATACTCCTATAATCACACTCTCAAACGCATACTATGCACTTAATAAAATATTTGCCCTTGAAGCAAATCTGAAACAAAAAAAAAAAAAAGATCAACTGCATCAAAATTCCTTTTTACAGGAGCATCTACAAACAAATGTAATTTCTGCAAACCCTCAACATAAGACTATAAACACTCTTTGAAAAGGTTAAAAGAAAAAATTCTTGTTACTCATTTTTTGGCACAAAACAGTTACACTGGATGATGTCAGGAAGGCAAACATTTGAAACCAAATCCCAAACTGTGATATACACACCCACAATATGGTTCCATCTATTGAGATACCCATGCCTAGTTAAAGTACGCTAGTCTGGTGAAAGCTGTAAAGTTTCCAGTTTGCCGAGGTAAGGAGTATATGGATTATTTTTGTTGATGATGTACTAGATAGGGTCTGTGGTCAAATATTTTTTCCCCCATGTTTTTCATTATTTATCCCCTTAAAAGGGGAAACCAAGGTATGAAGTGAGGCATCATTTCTGAGGTTTGGTACATTTCATGTTAATGTTGCTTCTTTCATTCATATTCCTTTTACACCACATCACAAATCACCACACAACCCGACATGCATCAAAACTGAGATCATACAGCCTTGGTTCACAATACAGACTTTAGTAGGCTGATTATACACATTGTTATCCCTAAGTTTGCGGTTATTGTACGAGTGCCTTATAGCATGATGAGGCAGCTGTTTTCTTTGGTTCAATTAAAATCAATGTGAGGCCAGCAGTGATTTCAGACAAACCTGAATTTGTATCAGCAGGTGACCAAGTCTGCAAACATAAAGACTATCCAGAAGGAACTGACCATAAATTTCTGGTTAATTCGTCAAACACTGACACACTTGTTCGAAATCTGTCATGTTGCTATGATAAAATTAACTGTCTAAATGTTGTTATCCTGGGTAATTTTCACAGCGATTAAAACTGAAGGATATGACTTGCCTTCTGCAACACTGTACAGCTCTGTGTCTAAATGTTTTATAACCTCACTACCTTGCCTGCAGCTCTCATCCCAGGTTTAATCTTTATTTAGTCCAAGTTCAGTCTTTATTAAAAACCCACAGGACCAATTTGTAATCCATCAGGTTTCAGTTTTAGTGAGTGCTCTTCAACTAACAGTGCAACGTGTACCTCATCTACGTGTTTTAATAGTTATTTCAACAACAAAAAGTTAGCACAACATTACCTGTTGTAAAATCAGCGGTGTGATGTCAAGCATACAATTATATCACCTACACATTAAATCCCTCCAGCACAATCTGAGCGGACAAACCACTGCTGGGCTCCCACTGAGCTTTCCTTTACAATTTACTTGAAGACAACTTCCTGCTGCTAAACTTAACCTTTATGGAAAAAAGGCAAGCGACTGTAAAATGCTTTTCAGGGCTAGACCATGAAGTCTCCTAGCAGACAAAAACACGCACACGGAGTTTGAAATGACACGTTTGATCCTGTTTAGCGAATCATTAAAACAGCTTCAAAGCTGTTCCCTCAGCAGTCCTGAGGCCGACCAGAAGCAGGCCGGTTTTAAGGCGTCTTCGTCCCCGTCTGTGCTTTCAACTATGAAGCACACCATATAAACCACTACCTAAGCTTCGTGAAACGTTTTTAATGTTAACGCTAGCCTTCAATGAGGGATATGAACCTTAAAGCCATAACTGTGGGCACTTGTTGGAGCGGCACGGCCCTGATAGCAGCTTGGCAATTAGCTGCATGGCTTCTTCGAGACAGCTAACTAGCGTTAGGTTTAACTACAGATGAGGGGGCCTTTATTTGAATACTAATAACTAAGTCAACAATAAGGGCTGACAGGTTAGAAAACACTGACAACTGTCCAGACGCCAGAATAACTTCAGCATTCACCTGTCAGCACTTGCATTGGCCTCAGTTAGCAGTCTCCTAGCTTATCAGCTAACACTAAACAGCGACACGCTAACTCGTGTAATTTTACCTCAATGATCTTTTCCTTTTTCTTCTCCTGAGTTTTTTTATTTCCCGAGGGCGGGACGGGTTTCTTCGGAGGCATGTTGGCTCAGGTACAGCTATAAACAAAACGCGGGACGAGGTCAAATAGTTTTTTATTAATATGGTGGTTTTGTAGAGAAGTCAGCTCCACATTACCCGGCTGTTGCTAGCACGGCACGGCGCCTTCTAGGCCACATGTGAGTTGTTGATGTTCTATGGCGTCATCACGCACTCCGAAAGGTATGACGGGTACTGTAGTCTACAGAGAAATACAGAAACGCTCTAGTTTGGATGGATGGATGGCTGGTCTACTTCATTTCTTGGTAAAACCAGCCATTATTGTTATTATTATTACACTGATAATATTTTGTAGGCCAAATCTGATAAAAACAGATACATTTAGATAAATATAATCATAATAAGAGAGATGATGATTAGTATGCAGTAGTATGGCTTCATGCCAAGAAACAACATTACAGATGTGATGTTTGCGTTGGAGACCTTCACTGCGTCTTTGTGAATCTAGGGAAAGCATATGACAGGGTGCCAGGAGAGGGAGATGAACTGTGGTAGTGCACAAGGACATAAGGGGTGACAGAGAAGCATGGTGCAGTGGTGCAGGACATGTATGACATTGTTGAGACAGTGTTGAGGTGTGCAGTAGGAGTGGCAGATGGGTTCAAGGTGAGGGTGGGCTTACATCAGGGATCAGCTCGGAGCCCCTTCTTGTTTGCAGTGGTGATGGATTAGTTCACAGGTCAGGTCAGGCAGGAGTGTCATTGGACTATCATGTTTGCAGAAAGTAGGGAGCAGGTGGAAGAGAGCCTGGAGAGGTGGAGGTATGCTCTGGAGAGAAGCAAGGCAGAATACATGTGTGTTAATAAGAGGGAGACTGGTATGACAGTGAAGCTGCAAGGAGCAGAGGTAGCGGAGGCAGACACGTTTAAATACTTGGGGTCAACCATCCAAAGCAACACAAAGTGCATAAAAGAGGTGAACACGAGGGTGCAGACAGGGTGGAGTGGCGAGTCAGAGGTGATTTGTGACAGAAGCAGATTAGCCAAAAAAAAGGAAAAGAGGAGTCTATTAATTAATTAATTTATCTATCTAGGTCTAAGAGCAGTAGGTGACACAAGGGCTGCTATACAAGGGTCATCTAGTGTCAAATCTGTGCCAAATTAAATATGCAGATCCATCTACCGTGGTGACCTCCTACAAATAAGGGAGCAGTCAAAAAAATCTTTCTCACTTATTATTTTATTTTATTTAGATTCAGAACATTTTGGGAGATTGTAGTGGGATGGAGTTCTGCTCAGGGTTTGGAGTCATTTCATTGCAGTTACAAGATTTAACCATCTGGTGTCAGTATTGCAATATCCGTCTAATGAAGCAAGCTTCAAGAAGTAGTATATAATATTAAAAAATATGGACCACTCTGATTTAATGGTCAGTGGTAAACAAAATTCAGAAATATATTCTTAGAGTGTATAGAATTATGTCAGATCCAGAACGTGATATATTGGAAAAATAACCAAATTTTTACAAGAAAGATCTGCAGTATTATGAGTATTGTTATTAAACACCTTCAAAATTCTTTGAAGTTCTGTCTGCAAAGGTGAGGTGATATACGCTCCCCTCTAAAAGTATTGAAATAAGGAATGCTGAGCCCTTGACTGAAAACATTTGGGTTTGACATAAAAAAAAGTCTGTATGAGACAAAAGATCAACATCTCAGCTTTTATTTCCATCATCTGATGCACAGTTCAGAAGATAGCACCTTTTGTCTGAACCCACCCATTTTTCCTGTGAGCAAAAGAGCAGATAAACTTAAAAGACTAAAGGGTTACTCCCTTCAGTCTCCTCTTTAGCAGGTAAAACGCTCTATAAGGGTTTAAGCCTGGAGATTGACGAGGCCCGTCTAAAACCCTTGGCTTCCTGCCCCTGATGAACTTTGTGTTTTGGATCATTATCTTGCTGCATAATGAAGGATCTCCCAATCAGTTCAGTTGCATCTTCCTTTAAATTGACAGACAAAATGTTTCCGTAGGCTTCTGAATCCATTGAGCTGCTGCCATTATGCGTGACGTCATCAGTGAACATTAATGAGTCCGTCTCAGAAGAAGCCATGACATCACCTCCGCTGTGTTTCACAGATGAGCTTGTATGTTTGGGATCTATCTCCAAACTTTAGCTTTTCCTCCACCTTGGTAAAAGTTCATCTTTGTCTCATCAGTCCATAATCAGTCGAGTACTTTTGGAGGGGAATGTAATTGGGCCACATTGTCAAGTTCCATTAAGGTAGTACTCGCTTTACAGTTTATTTCGGTTGCTGTTTAATGCTGCAGCAAAAAGACTGAGAGCAAGTGAGTCAAAAAATAAGATTTGATTCATGAGAATTCAGAAAGGCCACATGCCAAAGTTGAAGATGTTTGGATGAATCACTTAGGAGCATTTCATTACTGAGAAATCATGAGAAAGGAGATGTGTGTTTCTGTCAAAGGTGCTACATTAAAAAAAGGTTGTTACAGAGTCACCATCTGGTCAGTGAACATAAGACTGCTTTATTAGCATTTTACTATTTTTCATAGTTTGATTAGACCGCTAGTTAATTAGTTCAACCCTGGGATGACTTTCACTGGCTGAGTAACGGATCAGACCTGATCTCCAAACCTTGGCTCCGCGGGTTTGCCGTGAGGGAAATTATAGGAAGCACACAAAGACGAGAAAGAGCAGGAACAGAGTCGGCTGCGTTTGAAGACGAAAAGAAGAAACCCCTTTGTAACCAGAAGCATGAGATCGTGTCATGGCTGCGGGGTGGAGAACTAACCAGCAGGGGTTTCACTGCTTCAGCTGCTGATTCAACTTGATTTAATTAGATTTCACTTAAGTTACTAATGTGATTTCGTTTGGCACATTTGAAGTGTGTGGCCTTCATCCACATCCTGCCTCGGTTCATCGGCCACTTCACTGTTTAGAACAAGTGTGTTGCAAATGTGCGCGCGCGCACGTGTGTGTGTGTGTCGCGCGGGAAACCAAAGCACAGACATGAGCCAAAATGGGTCACACACGCCTGCTCCTTTTGGGCTCTCATTTGCTCCCGTGTCTTTTAATGAGTCCTGGCTTTCAAGGGTAAGGGACAACATTTACTCAGTTTGGGCGCTCACATAATGGCAGTACTAGTTGTGCGCTTTAATGAGTCCCACAGTGAGACAATGAATTAACTCTAGTAACAGCATCCTTGGCTGAAAATGTGTTATCAAGCCATGTGTTACCAGAGATTTCTCCCTGCTCGCATGCTCTGCTGAAACTTTATTTCATCCAGTGTGGAGATATTTATTTCTAACACACTTATCATGCATGGTGCTCAGTTAGCTGGCAAGTTTGTGTGCGCGCGCGTGTGTGTGTGTGTGCATACAATAACCTATATTGACACTACTACTGACTGCATGGCTGAAGGCTAGATTTTAAGACAACAGAGGCTGGTAATATTGCCTCGAGCAAACTTTCCCTGTGTGCTTCTTTCTCCTGCTCCTCCTTTTTCTTTTTCTGTGAACATCTTCCTCCCTCTGAGTGGAGTATAATAAATCACTATATCTGCTACAAGAACATTTTTCCCTATAACCTCCTTTTTCATATTCATACAAACATCGATCTTTTCTGCAGAGGGCATGCATGTCATGCACACACACACACAAACACAGAAACTGAAGCACACACATGAATGCGCTTAAATCCTGAGATGCCTGCGGATGGAAAGAAAGCATCTCCTGCCTAATTAACAAAGCACAACAGTCGATCTTCTTCCCATGGTAGCCGAGAAAACTTGACACTGCACAACCTATAACCATCTCATTTTTCCGAGCAATAATCAGAAGCGTTCTGGTGTTCAGTCTGCCTCGGCCTCCTGTTGCTTCCAAGGACGAACCGCAGCACCTTGTCTGTGCCGCCGACTTGCCGAGCAGGTCATCGGCTATCAGCTGCTCCCCATCAAGGAGCTGCATGACACCGGGGGCAAAGAAAAGGGCAGGAAAGATTACCTCCAGCCGGGCCCACCTGGGCAACTGCCTGCTCCAGGAGAAAAACATATAAGTCCACTGTAGATTGGGGAAAAGTGCTCTGCTGCATAAACACCTTGACCACCCATCACCTCGTGGCTCTTTCTGCACACTGCTGAGATCCCATCAGCCTGTGATGCTCCCTGCAACCCAGGACTTATTCAGTGCTAAAGTTCCTCTTTTTTCTTCCTTTTGGTGTAATGCACATTCCCCTCAACCTGCCGTGTCTACATTTACTTCAGAAGATGGTTTCTTACATTTTTGGCAATCCCAAGAGACCAGATGAGAACTTGTTGTATTTAGCTTTTTACTCTGTGTTCAGGTAATAACCAATAGCAGCAGCAGGAGTGATAGCGAGAGACAGTGCTTTTTTTTTAAAAAAAAAAAATCTGGGAAAAGGGAAGAATCGCATCCCTTTACTGATAACACATCTCGTCTGCTGCATGCATTGTACTCTGGTCCCTTGAGGCTACTGTCGGTGGAGAGATTGCTGTGTATTCCTGCTCTCACGGTGGATTTCTTTCTCCCCGTGTGACAGTTGAAAGTCGGTGCAAAATGAAGAGTCTAGAAAGGAGCGCTTTGCTCGATAATCCTAAGGGACTGACACCAAAACAGGATGTTTAGCTTACTGTTGATGTTTCAGATAACTGGAAAAAAAAAAAAAAATTGGGGCTGCATTTGTAGTGCTTTTAACTTTCAATATCATTGTAGCTGCACTGGAAATATATCCGGAGTCATCTTCAGAAAAACAGAGCACCAAACAAGAAGATGGGCTCAAAAAAATTGAGATATTTACCAGTAGCTATTTTTAAACAATCTTAAACTATTTTCAGCAGGATTTTTCTCTAACTAGCCGTCCCATTATTATATGTCCCATTATTCACTCGCTGCAGGAAAAAAAAAATGCTCAGACGTCTTCTTGCAATTGGATAAAGTTGTTTGTGAAGCTATTACTGTCAGTCATAAGTGCTTCCCCCAATTCATTTCAGTAGAAGCACCAACAGCACTGATAACTTCTTTTTTTCCCCTTCTCATTGCAGTATTTCAGCTATTGACTCCCTGCAGGGTTTTATCATCTCATGCTTGCCCGTGTGGCATAAAACTGTTGGCTGTTTTCGTGATTTTATTCGCTCCTACATTTTATTGCATTCCTTCTGTGGCTTTTTATTGTGTATTCCTATTTCATTATTTTATTGTTAACTCCATCTGCAAACCATATTCATCTCAGGGGACAATAAATATTGAATTGAACTGCACTGAGTCGCTCGGGGAAGATCAGAAGGTGGGAGTTTAGCGCCTGATAACTGGAAATATGAATGAATGAGTGAGAATGTTAATATGGAAAGTCAAAGCATTAGACTGAGGAATGTCCCTGCCTTTAAATCGTAGCATTAGATTGGGAAAAAAGAGAGAAAAAAAAAGCAGATAAGGAGTCATTAAATTACTCAGAAAATGAAAATTTTAGGATATATGTGGCAGCTGAGTGAAGTCAGACGACAAAGATCTGCTGGAGGTGCTGCTGAATGGGCATCTCGAGAAAAAGTTTAACCTCGGAACTTTATCCTCACACTTTACTCTGATGTCTTTGTCATTCTTTGAATGCTACAATAACCTCAATTACACAAAACCCCCAGACACATACAGTCTGACTGCCGTGGTCCCCGCCCTCCAGGTGCACCACGTGCCTCTCTTTTTCCTGTCTGTGTGGCCGAGGGAACACCTGTTCTCCATCCAGCACCAGGTTTCCCCACTATGTTCCCCACTGTGTTGCCAGATTGTTAACCTACGCATGTGGTTGTGTAGTTAGGCTGGTTTATTACTCTGCTTGCTTACCTGCTTGTTTGCATCCTTGTTGACCTTGTGCTTACCTGCCTGTCCCCTCCTTTCTCTCAGGGAACCTGCTGGAGAGCCTGCCTCATACTTAACTGCAAGCCTACCTTAGTAGTACTTAGTTTTTAGTTCCATCACTGCAGGATGGATCTCCGTTAAGCAATTTCTTAATCCCTGAAAACAAACGAAACAATGACTAAAGCCCCTTTTTTCACTTCCCATCATCTTTCTAGCCAAAATGGTCTAGAAGTGACCTGGAAACAATGGAAATTTAACACACAACCTACACAAGAGGGCAAACTCCAGCTGCTGCTGAGGTTGGATACGTGTTGTATGGGGGAATAAATGATGAAATAACACTCGCTATGGCACAAAATGAAAAAGAACTGGATCTTAGAGAACGTTTCAGACATGTAAACAGATAACGTGTGATTAATTTTAATGGCTCCCTCTCACATCAGCCACCACTCAAAGCTGTACACGGCCTTTCAGATTAAACTGTGTTTGACAGATAACTAAATGTCTTTTATTAAAAATGCATACGTTGCCTCTCTGTTCTTTGCAGCAGTGTGTCATTAACGCAAAATACACAGTTAAGGTTTTTAAACCACAAGTCAGCAGCTGGTTTGAATAGAATGTGACAGGAGTGAAAGTGACACAATAAAAACTTTCTAAGAAAACGATGTTTTTGTGCGATTCAAATCGCAGTTCAGATTATGATAGCAGAATGTTCAGAGATTACAAACTCCCAGAGATAATTAGACTTCAAATAGACTTCAAATAAAAAGTGAAGACTTTCATTCCAAAATTAGATATCCTCCACTTGGCAAAGAGAAAAAAAAAATGGATATATATATATTTTCCACCTACCAGCAGATGATTGCTGGCTCAGTGCTTATTATAGTCAGGAGTCGTGTCACGTTTGCTCAGCGAATTGTTACACGTTAAGGACTTAATAAACTGTGTTTCTGAAATATTAACAGATGAAATTCAGACAGAAAAGACAAATTTATTGCAGCTTGAAATGAAACCTGTAAATCACTTTCAGTTCCATGACTGAGGCTCTTGTTATTGCCAATAAAACCATACAGATGAACATTTCACCTGCTGCCATTCGTAGCTCGTCGAAGCCTCGCAGGCACGCCTGCGTTTTAATATTCTTTTTGTTTTTATTAAAACAACATGGAAGGATAATCTACACGCTTAAACTGTTGAAACTTGGAATAAATAAAGGGAGCGATCCTCTTCTGGAGTCCAGTCACGTCTCGTGTGAGAAGCGTGCAGCTCAACTCAAACTATTTTGATTAGAGTTGAAATGAACTCTGTGTTAATGATCTGAGTGTTTCAGTTAAGATTTGCAATCAGCTAAATGGCTCAATTTAGCACAACCGAAATAAACCAAATAATTAATTTGGAAATGGTCGGAAAGAGCTAAAAGATTAATTTCTGAGAGTGGCAAAGAAGTAAATGATTTATCTGAGAAGAAGTGGAAGGAGCTTAATGTTGAATGGAAGCAAGCGTTTCATTCAGAGGAGTCGGTCCTAAATGACTCTGAGCCAGTTTCTTCCTGAAGTTATAAATAGACTTTGAGTGGTTGAAGATCAGAGTGCGCACGCACACACACACACACACACGCGCGCGCACACACGCGCACGCGCACACACGCTGTCATCATGCAGATGCACACAAATGAAGACGCAGGGACCTCAAAACACTACAATTACATTTTGTGAATATTCAAAAAAAAATAAAAGAGAATAAAATTAAAGAAACTTGTTTACACACGTGCGCAGCCAGTGTCACACTTTCTGTCACCAGCTCCCTTTTTTTGTTCTCTCACTTGCTGACACACAAACACACACACATTCTCTGACACAATCACACACACACACACTGAAACACCCCTCTCTCTCTCTCACACACACACACACTTGCGCTCTGGCTCATGAATTAAAGAGCAGAGCTGGTCCAGGGGGAAGAAATTATTCAGGCAGATCTGCTCTCTGACAGAGGAGTGGGAGGGAGGGAAGAGAGGAATGGAAAAGGAAAGAGGGAGAGGGAAGGGGGGAGGAAGAGGATGCAAAGAAAGGAGGGAAAAGGGGGGGATGGAGAAAAGAAGAGGGAAGAGAAGAAAAGGGCTTTTAATGAGGAATGCACTGATTTGACATAGAGAGCCGATCGAACCCCCAGTGGTGCACTGCGTGTGCGCATGTGTTTCATTTCTGTGTCTCCCCAAACCCCCCCCCCCCACCCCCCCCCCCCCCCGGGCTCTCCGGGCCCCCCCTTCACCCCCTGGTGCTTTCGGGGGGGGGGGGGGGGTTTTTCTTTTTTTTTT
>VUQK01037973.1:0-10275 GCA_015106715.1 Bujurquina vittata | reverse complement strand
CCATATTTTTACTCTGTTTATGATTAAACAGAGTAAAGTATAAACAGAGTAAAAATATGGTGAGTAAAAGAAACAGTGCATCACGGGAACCCCCCAGCAGCCTAGGGCTATAGCAGCATAACTCCAGCCCTAACTATAAGCTCTATCAAAAAGGAAGGTTTTAAGCCCAATCTTAAAAATAGAGAGGGTGTCTGTCTCTCGAATCAGAGCTGGAAGCTGGTTCCACAGAAGAGGGAAAACACGCCCTGTCATCCAAACGACAATATCAGCCTTTGGTTCAAAAACTACGTGTGTTCCTAAAACGAGCGCTCCTACAAGTGGCTTCATGCGTCATAACGGTCATACAAGGGTGCGATGTATTTCAGGAGGTTGAGCTGGTCATCTACTAGTCAGAAGGTTCAATCCCGGGCTGTTACAGCGAGGAAAATGCTGAAGTGCTTATATGAAAAGTTGTGAATGAGGCATCCTGTACAGTATGGTAGAAAAAAGTTTAGATAAGAACTTGCCTGGTTGCACCTAATGCCCTTTGGTTCTCATAGATTTTTCAGAAATTGGAGAAAATGCACATTTATGTATTTTTCCAGATTTGCCGGAGAAACAAGGAACACGATGTTCCCTTTTGTGTATGCCCGCCAAAGGTCGCTTAAATTTATTTAAAATCCAAGATATTGGTCGTAAAACGTGACTGCAAAAACGACCTACGAGGTCACTTTTTAAAGGAGGACGGGCTTGTTGTGGCTCACTGGGACCTCTGATGCCATGATAAATCGAATTTGTTTTATCTATATTTTCCCTGCAGTGACAAGTGTATACATCTGCTCTGAGAAAAGTTCTTTTGGATTGCATAATGGTTTACAAGGCTGTCTAATAAACTTATACAGGTGCTCCCACCAGGTGAAGAAAAGGAAACGTCTGGCAAATTAAAGAAACTCTTGACCGAGGCTGGCGACAGTTCAGCTCTCCTGGACCTACCATTTTTCTCTGCTGTATTTATTAAAAAGCTCTCATGCACAAACACAAGCTTGCGTCAGTCTTCTCACCACGCTTCACAAATGCTGATCCAATAAACTCTTAAAGCCGTTAAACTCTTTGTCCCATTTTATAAAATTACATTTTTATTATTATTATTTTGATTTAAATCGTTCTCTGCAGTTCTTTCCTTTTGCATTTTCTCCTGTTCTCTCTCTCTTAGCATCAAGCCAATCAATCATCGTCCATTTTGTGCCTCGCCTGTCTCAACCTCAAATCTTACGCACACACACACCCACCCACACAGACACGCACAGATAGGCGCACATACTGTACATCCTCATATACACGTATACAAAGGCATGCATGCAATTACACGCACACGGAACACACTGTTTCTGCTGTGCCTTTGTGCTCCTTTAACCTTGAGGTCCGCAAGCGCCCCACTGTGATAATCTCTCAGACTGCCTTCATTACTGTTATAGGACATACACACACACACACACACACACACACACACACACACACGCAGAGACAAGCATCAAGGAAAAGCACATACGTTTAAGTCCCACCACATCTACTACACACTTCGGTGCACACACACACGCACAGGTAAGAGGTGGAGCATTTAAAATCCTTTTTTTTTCTCACTATTGACTTGAATCAGCATTAGTCTCATCAGATAGTCAGGGCAGTGCTGTGTGTGTGTGTGTGTGTGTGTGTGTGTGTGTGTGTGCGTTATTGGCTGTCCTCCGCCTAACTGGCTAGACGGACACAGCCTCCAGGAATGTCAAACCTCCAACCTGCATTTTGATGTGGGCACCCGCAGTCACTTGTACACCATCGCCCACCACGCGTTACTCTGTGTGTGTGTGTGCATTTGTGTGTATTTGTGTGCGTCTTGTGTGAGTGACAGGCCCTGGGCATCGCAATAACCGCACAGGTAGAGAAACAGTGCATAGGGATGAAACTTTTAATAACACGTCATTACATGTGTGTGTGTGTGTGTGTGTGTGTGTGTGTCAGTGAGTGTGTACTGTTTATTGTTGGTTTGGCTTTTTATATAAATGTGACTCCTAGAAAAAGAATTTCTTGTATATCTTATCAAGATGTATTCATATTATTATAATACTGATAGAATTCATCCCTAATATGCATTTTTCACCCTTGTGCAAACATACTGGAGAAGTGGGATGTGTGTGTGTGCGTGTGTGTGTGTGTGCCCTTTAACTGCCAGTGACAGTAGCTTGGCATGCGATCTGCGCTGCCACTCAGTGACTCGCCGCTCCCACCCATCTCTTTTATTTGCACTTTTCGTCACCTGCTCACTCTGTGACACAACCTCTAGTTTTTGAGAAAGTTTTGAATGATTGATTCTTTTATCTTTTCACTCATTTTCAGTATCAAAAATCACAATGAAAGACGCACAAGGGTTACAGCCTACACATTTAAAATCGGAGAGCAGCTTTAATACCAAGGCTGTAAAGGCTTTCTTTAATGCGCTGCAATCCTTTAAAACTCTCTTAACACTAAAGAATACGTTCTGATTTTCTTTCCTCAGATGGCAAATATTTCAATAGGAGAAATAATGACTTTGTTTAAGAAAGATCAAATGTGACTGGCTTTTATACTGGCAGAAATAGTCAGCGGCACTATGGCAACTAGTGTGTCTAAATAAATTAAAATATTGTGAAAAAGTTCATTTTTCTTTCATAACTTCATTTAAAAAAGATAAACATGTATTCATGGATTCTGCATTCATTATATTTAAAGTGAAACATTTCAAGCATTATTTTCTCTAAGTTTTCACGATTATTGTTGTTTTTGTTGTTCATAGCTTATGAAAACCAGAAACCAAGTATCTCAAATTATTAAACTATTTATATCTTTTTAAATCTATCAGAAAAGGATTTACAATACAGACACTTCTGGAAAGGATGTTCATTGATACACTCAATACTTAAAGTTATAGATGCTTGAAATCCTGCATCAGTGCGAAGTGGCATGGAGACGATCAGGTTGTGGCTCTGCTGATGTGTTACTGAAGCCCAGGTAGCTATAACAGTAAACTTCAGCTTATCTGTATTTTTGAGTTGGGTGTTTCTCATCGTCCTCTTGACAATACCCCGTAGATTTTCTGTGGGGTTCGGGTCAGTTGGATGGCCAGTCGAGCTCAGGAACTCATTGTCAGCAGTTGTAGTAGTATTGGCTCTGTGGGCAGGTGCCAGGTCCTGCTGGAAATCAGCGTCTCCATAAAGCTTGTCAAGCAGATAGAAGCATGAAGTGTTCCAGTGTTGCAGTGTTGACTCTGGACTTGGTGAAAGCCCACCTGACATCATCACAGACTGCAGAACCTTCACACTTGGACTCTGCCTCGCCACTCTCCCTCCAGGCTCCAGGACCTGTTGAAATGCTACATTTACTTTCATCTGAAAAGGACTGTAGACCACTGAGGAGCAGTCCACTTCTTGTGCTCCTTAGTTAAGGTAAGATGCTTCTGAGGGTGACAATTGTAGCTCCTTTCCCAAAGACGTCTGTGCATGATGGCTCTCGATGCTCAGCCACAGCCTCAGTCCGCTCCTTGTGAAGCTTTTTGTAGTTTTTGAACTGATTTTTCTCAACAATCCTCTCATGGCTGCAGTGATCCAGGACAAACCATAATCATCAAAATTAAAAAGATTTGATGTGATGAATATCGACTATATGAACATTTACCTCTTTGAATTCAGTTACAAAAAAAAGAAGATATTTTTCACAATGTTCAAATTTTATGAGATGAACTAATGCAAGTTTCTGATGCACCGTACAGCAGAGGGTTTGAAGATAATGTGGCGGCTGTTTTGAAGCTTGAAACAAGTGTTCAGCTTTGAGCTTTGTTCCCCTTAAAAAGATCTCCTCTTCTGGTATTAACATCAGCACAAAAACTGTGCACTGGGAGCTTCACGCCATAGGCTTCCATGGCTGAGCAGCCCCGGGTAGTAGTAGTGCCGGTGGCTTAGTGCTTTTGTATTATATCTAGTGCATTTCTAGCTAGTGTTCCTTGTGAATATCCCTTCTTGCTTGTTTTTGTAACTCTGGCCAGTTGTTTTCATCTCTCTATCTGACTCCAGGCATATCACTCCAAAGGCTTGTGTTAAAAATTGGGATTTTTGGTATTTTAATGTCTTTGGGACCTCAGTCTTTGTAAATCATCACACAATGCATCTTTATAAAAAAAACCCCCAAAAAACAGAAGGCAACCCCCTGCCTATTTCTAACCTCAGCTTGTATGTGGAATTTTGTCTCTTGTCCATAAAAGTGTGACTTTCCATCAAATAATGTGAATTTTGAATAACTAAATGTCATGTCATTGCAAGGTGTGTCAGTGAACAACACGCAAAATTATTTAAACTAGTACTTACATTTAAGAGTAATGCAAATTAATTTATTAGCTTAAAGCTTGTTACTATATTTACAAAATTAATCAATTTAAGACAACAACAAAAAAAAATAAGTGACTGTAAGATCATAAAGTGTTCACATTATGATTTACAAAGGCATAAAAGACACGGGATTGACCCAGACAGTCACAACTGGTGAAAAAGAACTTGCAGGAAGAACTTTGAGCTGTGAACTCAGAGCAGCTGTTGGACTTTCTTCTGACTTTGGACTAAAGCAATTTTTATTCATTTTTTAAAAATTTATTCTATTTCTCAAGTTTGAATAAAAAAATATAACTAAATCAAACTTCCTCATCTTCAGCTGTCGACTACTATCTTGCGCAAAGCCTTCAAAATAATCATTCTCCACCTTCGGAACAGCATTTAAAGCACATAAATGAATCTGCTATAAACAAAAACATATAAAAATCGAGGCTGAGCGAGCCGAGGCAGTTCACCGTACATGCATTTAGCCACAAAATGCCAATCTTTTCTCAATGCCCTGATGGCATCCTTGGAAAGATTTAATTTTCCCTCAAGTGCCTGCCTCCTATCTCTTAGAAAAGTATGCTGTCGTTTCTCCACAAGGTTCCCTCACTCGGAGGATACATCTCTCTTCAGTCTGAGTTCAAGTGTCTAATCTTCTGCGTCTCAAGGTCAGCATTTGTATGCACTCTTAAGGGTCTTGATTCAAACAAATGAGACAAGAAAATTAATCGGAGGCAATGTATGAAGTGTTGAGGGTGTGTGTGTGTGTGTGTGTGTGTGTAGGTATGAATGCAAATTACTATGTGTGTGTCCAACTGGAGTCGGCAGAGGGAGAGCTCAGCTGCTCGGGTCCTGGGCCCAACGGGATTGAACGAGGGATGAAAGAGAAAGATAAAAGACTGGGAGAGAAAAGGTGGAAGAGAGCGACCGTGCACTGTGCAGAGTGGAACATTGTTCTCTTGATCACAGTCAGAAGGTTTTGTGTAAGTGTGTGTTTCTGTTTCTGTGCAATCCTTTTTGCGTGCATGGCCGCTCATAAATATATGGATGTTTGAGTAGTTGCAATGCTGCGCATGTATTTCATTGTGTTTAAGACTTTCTAAACTTCACATTCTTGTGATTTCTACTCCAAAACCTTAATTCTGGGGTGTTGCTTGAATGCTCATGAATGCAGATGGGGGTCTTTAATCTTTAATAACAAATAAAACAAGTTCCTAACTTATTGTCAGTTCATTAGCTCATAAGCTCCTGTATGTTCATCCTTAATCACAAGGAAAATTAGATAAATAAAGAGCTGGGTGGTGAAAGACAGTAGGAGGGGAACATTTTATCCCTTCCATCTATCCATCCCACCCTTCCTCCTCTTCTCTTTTTTATCCTCTCTTTCCTCACATCTATTATTCACCCCATTTGGCAGCCAGGCGCACACCTAAATAAACCTCTAGCTATGTCATCTCTCCCTCCCTTCATCATGTTCACCTTTCATCAGCTTCACACTTCTGTCTCCATCTACCTACAGCAGAGGTCCATTCTTTAAAAGATGCACATGTACACACACACACACACACATTTTTTGTGTTTAATTTTAAAAAGGCCCCCTTTATATTTTTAAGAAGTTTCAAATGGTGAACACATAGCAAAGAGGAATCTGTTAAGATGTGACTCCTGGCCTCTAGACTTCACAAAGACAGTGCAAAATATTGTAAATCTTCCTTTTGTGGTATATTATTCACACTAGGGCTGGGCAATTAGTCGGAAAATAATCAAAACCCACATTCAGAACGTCTAATCATTGTAATCTTACTCATGTCGGTTATTTAATGTTTTTTTGTTTTTAAATACTGTTAATACCCCCACCCCAGTATGTACTATTCCCTTTAAAACATAGTACTAAGTGTGTTGTCACATGACTGCCCCTCAAACACTGCCAAACTCATGCCAAATAAAAATCATGTGTCCGTTAGGATAGGATTTTTGGCTTTAGTAAAAATGAGATCAAACAAAAACAGGAAGGAAAGGCATCTTAGTAAAATGTCAGCCTCTTCCTCCTCACCTCAAACTTCATTTCCTGAATTGTAGTCAGGGCTCTAGTCCTGAAAAAACATGCATGAATATGTTTATTTATTCCCAATATTGCTGAAAGATTAGAAATGTGACCTGACAGCTAACAATGAGCCAGCTAAACAATAACAGTTATTTATAAGCTAACGTCATGCTGGCTAATGTTAGGTTCAGTTGTCGTAAAAAAAATCCCACTTTCACTCTGTTAAACAGTTTGATTACAATCTCTCATCATGTAAGTGTTTAATCATTAACCATTAGAGTCCAATAAGTTTAAATCTGCTTCAAAGACTGCTTCAAAGACAGCTTCGCTAACGCCGGCGAACAGCAGCTATCAGTTGCAAACAGCGGCAAAAACAGCGGCAAAAACAGCAGCACTTACTGACAGAAAAGTTCAGGATTTCCTTAACAACTCACCTCAGTCTCGCTGCCATTGGTCAGAAGTGAGCTTCTCTGACTCATGGACTAGTATAAGACTCCTTTCAGAAAGTTTTAAAGCTTCTTCCAAAGTACAGAAATCCAGATGCTTTTCACCCAGCATTAACTGGTGAGGTTAAGAGTAAGCTGACAGCCTTCCACAGACAGGGAAAAACTCCATGGCAGATCTGGATCTGGTCCAAAGAGTAGTAGAAACACACCAGCCAGCTGCAACAGTTATAGACCTGCTTTTTGCACTCACTTGCTAATCCTTTCCATGAACTATATCTTAATTTTTATGACTGGTCAATATTACAAAACCAAACTGCATGCACACATTTATCTTCATATCATGTTAGCACAAGAATGTTGCAAATGAACAGACGTAGCATGAATGGAGCGTCAGCCTGACAACTGAACCCAACTGAAAAACTGAATTAAGTCTGAACAGAAATACTGTTCTTGACCTGTTTGCTAGAGTCCTGCCTGTGTGTGTGAGTGGCTCCGAAAGTGGTATGAACGCACAAAGGAATTAAATTAGTATTTAAACACTTGTTGTCTCCGACACTCAGCTGTTATACATGGTTGGAGCTGAGTTGAAAATCATCTGTGACATTATCTATTAAAAATGTGTGGGCATGTGACACTAGGTTTTCCCACATGTGCCAACTCCAGATGGCCTCAAAGAGACAACAGGTAATACCAACATCACACACACGTACAAAGCAATGACCCACCCCCGAGACCCCTCTAACCAGGCTTTATGCAGAGATCAAAAACAAAGTATAAAAGAAGAAATCAGAACTGATGGCGGTGAAGGCTCACCAGTAAGAGAGAGAGGAAATTACCTGTCTTACAATGAGAGGAAAGATCTTTATGACAGCATCAAAGCAACGTGAAGAGCGCCTGTGTGCCCATACACATGTGCACACGTCAGAAAGACAAAGTTTTCTGACACAGTAGTATATCCTTAACATTAAACTGCATATTAAAAAAAAGTACTGTAAACGCCAAACACTCCACTACTACAGGATAATGAATTCCACACTTGAACAGTAACTTAACGTAGTTATTTCCTCCAGGAAGTTTTTGCTGATAACTAACAACTGTGTCTCTCTGTTTATTGGAATAATTTTAACAAATGAGACAACTTATGTTGTCGGAGCTGTAATGTCACTTTAAAAACACACAACTAACACAGCTTCCAAAAGCTCACAGAAGTGTTTTCACTTGCTAATAAAACCTCTTAGCAGGAATCTGTGGGCACGAACAGATCGTCATTAAAAGTCCCTTTTCACAGATATCCCAGTAAAAGCACATGTGTAAATGATAAAATTAATGATGCTTGAATTTAGTCTCCTCGGTTTCAGAGCTGCTTTTTGCTAACACTTTATTTACAAGCACTTTATATATTGTTTCCTTTCTGTGAACAAAACTATTCCCTGGGTACATGCAAACTATTTGGCTGTCTACTCTGTAATGCATAGTAAAAAGCACCTGTGTTTTCTTTGTGAAAGTCTTGAGGCTGCATATGCTCTATAATGATGCTAGAATATGTAAGTGTTACTTTTGCATTTGTGAGTTGGTGAGGGGATTGTAAGGGAAATGATGAGAGGAGATGAGGAAAGGAATGAAGGATGTAGAAGCTTAAAATGTGTGAACAGTGTAGCAGCTTTAAAAAAGAAAGGCTTCACCAAAAAATAGAGTATACAGAGCTGCCTGGAACTAGGAAACACAAATGGGAACATGAGCGAAATACAGAAATTGGGAAAAACACAGAACTAGGAATGAGGGATAACGTGACAAAAAACAGAGGAAAACTCAGGTCTTAAATACACGCAGGGTAACTGGGGAAGTGGGAAACACCACGAAACACAGCTGGAACTAACCTGGGAAGACATGGCAGAGGAAGCAAAACTGAACACAACACACACAAGATGCAAGACCGAATAAAACAGTAAGCAACACAACACAGAAACACAGACTTGACACAGTCCACTGACAGGCAGGAAAACAAATTCAAGGAATTAACAAAAATTACAATTTACAATGGAAGCAGAACCAGGACTGTAAGTGCTGAAAGTGTTGTAACTAGGTTTAAGCATATGATTCCTTCATTATCCTCTTCAGTGCCATGTGCCAACACAGTACAGAGCAGCTACCTAAACTTTGCTCCCAGTGAGGTAGATTATCTAGTCAATAGTTTTAAATCCTCACTGTGGACGACTTTGGATACTGTGGCTCCTCTGTAAAGGAAAGCCTCAAATCAGAAGTGCCTGACTCCGTGGTATAATTCACACACATGAAGCTTAAAACAAATAACCCGTAAGCTGGTGAGGGAATGGCGTCTCACTAATGTAGATGTTCATTTAGCCTGGAAAAAGAGTTTGTGGATCTATTTTAAAAAAGCCCTCCGTAAAGCTAGGACATCTTACTATTCATCACTGATTGAAGAAAATAAGAACAACTCCAGATTTCTTTTCAGCACCGTAGCCAGGCTGACAAAGAGTCAGAGCTCTGTTGAGCCGAGTATTCCTTTCACTTTAACTAGTAATGACTTCGTGGATTTCTTCAAAAAAAAGTTTTTAGCTATTAGAGAAAAATGTATTCATAACCATCTCAAAGACATATCTTCATGTTCAGCTGCTTCCAGTACTGCTGCATTTGTTTAGAGTCTTTCTCTCCAATTGATCTTTCTGACTTAACTTCAGTAGTTACTTTCTCCAGACCATCAACGTGTTTTTTAGATCCCATTCCTACTAGACTACTTAAAGAATCCTTCCATTTATTGATACTTAAATTTTAAATATGATTAATCTTGAAAGAGTAGTTGTAAAACAGCTAACAGATCATCTGCAGAGGAACGGTTTATTTGAAGAGTTTCAGTCAGGTTTCAGAAGTCATCACAGCACAGAAACACCATTAGTGAAGGTTACAAATGATTGTCTTAGAGCCTCTGACAGGACTCTGTGCCTGTTAGACCTCAGTGCAGCTTTTGATACTGTTCGCCATAACATTTTATTACAGAGATTAGAGCATGCTGTAGGTATTAAAGGTACTGCGCTGCAGTGGTTTGAATCCTATTTGTCTAATAGAGTGCAATTTGTTCATGTAAATGCAGAGTTGTCTTCACACACTACAGTTACTTATGGAGTTCCACAGGGTTCTGTGCTAGGACCAATTTTATTTACATTATAGATGCTTCCCTTAGGCAGTATTATTAGAAAGCATTGCATAAATTTTCATTGTTATGCAGATGATACTCAGCTTTATCTATCCATGAAGCCAGACGACACACATCAATTAGTTAAACTGCAGGAATGCCTTAAAGACATAAAGGCCTGAATGATCTCTAATTTCCTGCTTCTAAATTCAGATAAAACTGAAGTTCTTGTGCTCGGCCCCTCAAATCTTAGAAATA